>CM042846.1:94302760-94596706 GCA_023653725.1 Bungarus multicinctus | reverse complement strand
GTATTCTACATTAAAGCGCATAATCGAGCATGTCCCTTCCACATCTGGGAATTCAGATCAGTTTATCATTGTCCTTATACCAGCATACACCCCCTCAGAAAGAGAAACTAAGCCTGAAATCAAACTCATCAAGATCTGGCCGAAGGAGACTTGATCAGCTGCAGGATTGTTTCGCAAATACTAATTGGAATTTATTGAACAGAGGATTTGGAGGAATATACAAAAACTGTACTGTTTTACATCTTGACCTGTGTGATACGGTTACTGTGAATAAGCACATCTGGATTTTTCCAAACCAGAATCCCTGGATGAACAAGGATGTGAATTACTTCTCAGGACACGATGATATGGCATTCAGTCTGGGGACAGGGTTTGGTATAACAAGGCAAGAGCGGAACTGAGGTGGGGCATCAAGAAGGCAAAAAAGGACTATAAAGGGAAGATTGAAGGAGAAATTTTCTGACAGTGAGTCCTCACCACTCTCTGTAGGGACTTTCTATCTGAAACATTGCTGATACCAAACCAAGCAATGATGCAGTTTGTTAAAACGCTCTCAACTGTGACTCTGTAAGAAAGTGGTCAGGACAGAAAGAGAAGTTGTGCCCTCCTCATCTGACGCAGGAAATACAGAGGCTGCTTTGCACGCTTCACTAAGAATGACATGTGGAGAGATCAGTTCAGATTGTCAGTTATTTGCACCCCCAGATACTTAATACTATTGACCCCCTCTACAGCTGCAGCCTTGATTTTGAGTGGAGTATGGACAGTTCTCACAATGGAGAGATATTACTAGTGGGATCTCCCAGGATTCTATCCTAGGACTGTTGCTTTTCATCAATCATCTGGAATTAGGTATTATAAGTGGAATATTATTTGTTTGTTTGTTTGTCAAACATGTACAAGATAACCAGATCAGAGCAGATGAAGAACCAAGGGGTCCTTGTCTTCAAGGCAAACCAGAGGTGGTATTCAGCAGGTTCTGACCAGTTCTGGGGAATCGGTAGTGGAAATTTTGAGTAGTTTGGAATACCATCTCTGATTGGCCCCACCCCCACCTCTTCTCTGCTTCTCGAGTCCCAGCTGATGAGCTGAGTCTTCTTTCGTTGCCCTGCACAGGAGAACAAAGCTGGAAAGCAGGTTATTGGGGTGGGGAGGGAGGATTTTGCAGTAATCTTCCTCCTGGAGTGAGGAGGGAATGAGGTCTTTTCAGTAGTCTTCCTCTGCCATGCCCACCAAGCCACACCCACTAAGCCAAGCCACACCCACCAAGCCACGCCCACAGAACCGGTAGTAAAAATATTTGAATTCCACCACTGAGGCAAACACTACTGTTCTGTGTGCAAAACTTGGGCACCTGGACAATTGGATAAACACTACCATTCCATGTGCAAATTTGAGCACTGGGACAGTTGATATCACTTCCTGAAGTTATAGAAGGTTGAATAACCTGTGCAAAGTACAAACATATACAAAATCTCTCTCAACAAAGTTCAGTGCCTTCTTATTTTTTGTTTGTACATCAGTTAATCAAAAGGACCAATGCCCCAGGTGTTCTAAACCTTCTTTCGACAAAAATGGCCTCCTTTGAGTAGATCTGAGAAGGAGAGGTTCTCCCCCAAACCAGTCTGTGGATGTGAGTCTTGAGTTTCAAAAGTCAGGATAAGCACAGACGAGAGATAGAAAGTTGGTCAGACATGGTAGTAAAGTTTCTGGAACAAAACTACTACCAGAAATATCACGATTCTTCATCGAGGGATAAACAATTTCTTAGGGCCATGAGAAAAGCCAGAGAACCAGGGAAGAAGGAGGATCTGCTAGGCCCAGAGGCAAACTAGCCCTAAAGAAAGAGCCAGGGTCTGTTCCAAGGTGGGATTACTCAGAAGAAATCTCAGGAAGATTCTCAGAACTGAACTCAGTCACCACCAAACAAACCTGTTCCTCCAAATTTCCTCCTGTGATTCTAAAGATCTTTTACTTGAGATTTTGCAGTAAGAGCAATTTGCCCTAAGGGAGAAAGATCCTCACTGAGAGAGCGAAAGATGCTAAAAATGTTGGAAGCAGGCTGTGAGATCCTTTCTTGAACCCCAGCTAAGGTAGGAATTCACCCCAAATTCAAAACTGGTCAACGTGAGCATAATGTAAGCTGAATGAAGCAAATTGATTACGATAAACATGTTTCGTGGTTCCTATTGTTACAGGATAAGAACGTTCAACTTCATAAGTATATTTTTCTCATAATAAGTTTCAAGTCTTCTAACCTCTCAAGTTGTGAGTTGTGAGTGTGTCTCTTACTTCTTTCTACAAACATGGCCTCGTTTGAGCAGATCTGAGCATAACAGGTTCTCCCCCAAACCGGTCGGTGGATGTAAGTCCTGAATTCCAAAGTCAGGATAAACACAGACGAGAGACAGAAAGTTGGTCAGACATTTGTTTGTTTGCTTATTTGTTTGTCAAACATATACAAGATAACAAGTATGAACATAAACATGAACAAAGGAAGCAAATACAGATAAATGAGGACAGTAAGACAGGGACGGTAGGCACATTGGTGCGCTTATGCATGCCCCCTTTAAGAACCTCTTAGGAACGGGGTGAGTAGACTGTCCACAGTAGACAGTTTGAGGTTGAAGCTGTGAGGGGTTGAGGTTGTAACAACGGAATTGGGGAGGGCATTCCAGGCGTTGACCACTATTGCTGAAGTCGTATTTTCGGCAATCGAGTTTGGAGCGGTTTACCTTGAGTTTGTATCAGTTGTTTGCCCGTGTATTATTGCGGTTGAAGCTGAAGAAATAATAACCAACTTGACTGATGACATTAATTTATTCAGGGTGATAAAAATGATTAGGGACCATGAAAAGCTCCAAAGAAAGATCTCGACCTTTTGTAGCATCGCAAAGTAGCATCTCTTCCTACAATGGAAGATTTCAACCCAATATGTGGCATGCTCAAACAACTAAATTAAGAGAACACCAAGGATGCTTTTAATAGGTTTTTAATATCCAATATTACAGACCCCTCACGTCACGGACATAAACGGTTTCAACTTCTACACTCAAAACGACGCTATAGAGCACTGCATACCAGAACAACTAAACACAAGGATAGTTTTTCTCCCAAAGGCCATCCCTCTGCTAAACAAATAATTCCCTCAAAACTGTCCAACTATTCTCAAAGTCTGCATTTCTATCACTATTAATCTTCTCATCACTCATCACCCATCCTTTCCCACTTGTGACTGTATGACTGTAACTCTGTCACTTGTATCCTTACGATTTTTATTGACTCTTTCCTAGTACGATTTGATTGCTTATTGTACCCTATGACTATTATTAAGTGTTGTACCTGATGATTCTTGACTCTTGACGAATGTATCTTTTCTTTTATGTACACTGAGAGCATTTGCACCAAGACAAATTCCTTGCGTGTCCAATCACACTTGGCCAGTAAAGAATTCTATTCTATTCTAATCTAATTCTATTCTAATTGTACCCGATGACTATTATTAAGTGTTGTACCTGATGATTCTTGACTCTTGACGAATGTATCTTTTCTTTTATGTACACTGAGAGCATTTGCACCAAGACAAATTCCTTGCGTGTCCAATCACACTTGGCCAGTAAAGAATTCTATTCTATTCTATTCTATTCTATTCTATTCTATTCTATTCTGTATTTCAGGAGTTGTACAGAGATGACACATGATAAACGTTCACTTTCTCTTCTTTCCACAACAGATTGTTTAAAAGGATAAAAGAACAATCCAGTTTGACAAGGAGGGAGGGACAATTATGTTTGGATGCCTCGGTAAAAGGGAAAACAAATTGAAATACTTGTTCTCTGTCGTCCGCCGTAGCTAAATTCATGGAATGCAGCTTCAACCAAGAATGCCAAACTCAGCCCTCCAGTCTTGATCATCTCACTTATTTTGGAGGTAGTATATTACACCAAGAACAATCACAGCAAAAAAGAGAACTGAGGGCCTTCTCTGGATAATCTTTTTCTGAGGGACACTTCTTGGCACACGATTTTGTGATGAGCACTTTGGAATCCTTACCTTCAGTGGGAGAACATAAAAAGAATGGAAATAATGGAGAACAAATACCATTGCCCACCACAGAAGTAGAGTTACTAAATAATCTGTTATTCTAGCCACACTCTCGCTCTCAAAGAAGAAATTTTAGTTTTCCCATGAATTTAATTTGTCACTTTGGTCTACCTAGTGTGGCTGATACCAAGTCTCCCAAGGACCAACATTACCACAGGTAGTCCTGGACTTACAAGAATTGAGCCCAACGTTTTTGCTGTGGAGTGAGTTTTGCCCCATTGTACAATCTTTTTGCCGCCGTTGTTAAGTTGTTAACATGGTTGTTATGTGACTGTCAGAAGATTGTAAAAGGTGATTGTATGACCCTGAGGCATTGCAATAGTTATAAAAGCAGGCCAGTGGCCAAGCCTTCAAATTTTGATCACCTCAGGGATGCTACAATGGTTGTAAGTGTGAAAAATGCTCATAAGTCATAGTGAACTTCGTTCACTAAACGAATGGGTAACAGATTGACACAGTTGGAAGGGACCTTGTAAGTCATCTAGTCCAACCTCCTCCTCCCTCACCCAAGCAGGAGGAGGACCCTACACCATTTCTGACAAATGGGAATCCAGTTGCTTCTGGAAAGCTCCGGTGATGAAGTTCCCACAACTTCTGAAGGCAACTTCTGTTTCACTGAATATAGAATAACAGAGTTGGGAGGGGTCTTGGAAGTCATCTAGTCCAACCTCCTCCTCCCCCACCCAAGCAAGACACTCTGCACTATTTCTGACAGATGGGAGTCCAGTGTCTTCTTGAAAGCCTCCAGGGATGAAGCTCCCACAACTTCTGGAGGCAACTTTTGTTCCATTGGTTGATTGTTCTCAATGGAACAGCTTGCCTTCAGAAGTTGTAGGAGCTTCATCCCTGGAGGCCTTCAAGAAGAGATTGGACTGCCAAGTTAAGGATAACCTATATTGTGATTTTAATACATTTCTAGGGTCTTCTGAAGAACAAATGGACAGAACCCTCAGAGAAACTGGCAGGAGAGTCTCATACAGGGGTGGGCTTTAAAATTTTTAGCAAAGGGTTACCTGCCCGACTGTTGGGTGGGTGTGGCCATGGTGGATTTGGCCTAGTCAGCCTAATGCACCATGGCAGGGGGGGCGCGTTTTGCCCTGCCCAGACTATGGAGACTTTCCTCGAGCCTCCAGGAAGGTGAAAGAGAACAGCCTCCCTGGGCTCCGGAGGTTCTCTGGGAGCCAGAAACATTTCCGGTCTTCCCAAACTTCTGGGAGCCCCATTTTGTGTCTCCCCCAAGCCTCTGCACACACCCTGCACTTGCCTGCATCCAAAACAGGGCATTTGGGGACTCCTGGGAGGGACGAGGCAAATGGGGCCAGCCAGGAGTGCACAGAATCTTAGCTAGGGGCTTTTCCAAACCCCTGCGAACCTCCAGCAGCCCACCCCTGGTCTCATGGACTCGGTTGCTTACCTGTTCCTGACACCATACCAAGCGTTATACATCGTTTCTCCCCCTCAGAACAGATGGTGGTGTCCAAGCATTTCCAGTTCGAGATCTGCTCTTCGCACGTGAAACAAACGATGGAATCAGCTGCAAACCAAGAGAAAAGCTTTTCAATAGAATCAGTTCCATGGAAGCTGTTGGGTAACTGGAATTGTGGTAGTTCGGGCTCTTCCCTGAGTGTCTGCCAGAATTAGCTTTTAGCTCAGTCCAAATACCTGTTTTTCATTGCTATTGATTCAGGAGCCATGCTGGCGCAGTGGTTAGAATGCAGTACTGCATGGTTAACTCACTGCTAACTGCCAGGATTTCGATTCTGAGCAGCTCAAGGTGGACTCAGCCTTCCATCCTTCTGAGGTCAGTAAAATGAGGACCCAGATTGTTGCGGATAATAGGCTAAGTCTATAAACGGCTTAGAGAGGGCTGTAAAGCATTGTGCAATGGTATATAAGTCTAAGTGCTATTACTATTTCTATCTATCTATCTATCTATCTATCTATCTATCTATCTATCTATCTATCAAACATCAGCAAAGATAGATATATATAGATCCCACATTCTTTCTATCTATCTATCTGTCTGTCTGTCTGTCTGTCTGTCTGTCTGTCTGTCTACCTCCTTCCTACCTACCTACCTACCTATCTACCTACCTATCTAACATCAGCAAAGATAGATAGATTCCTCTATCTATCTATCTATCTATCTATCTATCTATCTATCTATCTATCTATCTATCTATCTATCTATCTATCTATCTATCTATCTATCTAACATCAGCAAAGATAGATAGATTCCTCTATCTATCTATCTATCTATCTATCTATCTATCTATCTATCTATCTATCTATCTATCTATCTATCTATCTGTCATGCGTATGAGCAGAAATAATTAGAACAGACTTGAAATACTGAAACACGTAACTGGCTTTATTGAAGATACTGCAGTACCGGCACCCTTTAACCCATACCAAAGATAATATGAGACAAAGGAGAACCCCGATTACCAGACAGACCATATATTTATACCCAAATATAATGATATAAACAATTACAGATCACATGTTGTTTTTCAGTTACAAAGATACATAGCTTCTCATAGGAAAGTTATGGGTATTTCTACTGACCTCTTCTTACTTGACATTTGGATTGGTACCAACATCCTTTTCCTGGATTTATCTCCAGATATCCGGTTATGCAATTATCAGAGGATTATATTTTTGATTAATATGACTATATAATGTCAAGTTGTTCCCTTCACATTCTAGAACCTCGTCCAAGGACATTTCCCAATACCACATGTTTCTTGTACAAAAACATATTTCTCAACTTTTCTGTTCTTTTACAAAGGTCATTCTACGAACACAAAATGGCTACAGTCTGGTTCTGTAGTTTCTCAAGTATAACACCCAAATTTACTTATAACAACTCCTCCCTTTCGTTTTATTACCAATTTATACTTGAGAATGTTCATCAGACTCTCTCAACATAAGCCTAACTTTCTGCTGACTATATATCTTGCATTTTTCTTCAGGTTTCTTAATCTTACAACAGCAGAAACACAACTTACATATCATTACAGGCTGTAAAAGAAGTATCACTAAACACTAACGTTGTCCTCTATATTTCTTCACATGTTCACCCCTAGTATGGGCAGTTACCATAACAGTCATTAAACGACCAATTGCACACTCATTGTATTAATTGGTATCAATGCATATACATATGCTCTACAAAACATTAACCAACCTCTAGGTAAATACAACACATGTGTCATTCCACCTATGTCTTCAACCACCATTCAATAAAAAAAAAACTTCTTCAGTAGGTACATAAGTATAAATTGTTTTGTCATCTGCATGTCTATACTTAATACAATCATAAGCTGAAAAATTATCAGCTTTCCTGATTAGTCCATTTGTTGGCCTCACAGGAAATCCAAACCTTTTACAAATATACAAAATATCATCAGGATAAACTCTACCATAAAAATTCTTCTGACACTGGAACTTTTATAAAACAAATAGACATGATGTCTGTAACTATAGTTATTCCTTTCACACAAAAAGAAAAACTATTCAAAGCTACTCTCATTAATTCCAGAACAACATTTTCACTTCTCACATTAGGCTCTGTACCTTTTAGTATCTTACACTTCTCTGTAGAATTCTTGGTACCTCAAAACATCTAACTGTACATCCACTTTTCCAGTTAAATGAACATTTTGCACTAACTAAACTGTCATACAAAAACATCAACTTCATTAGAGTACTTCTCAATTCAATGAATGGCATAAATGACATCTCTTCCAGAGCTCTAAGTCTCATATAGGAAGGAGAATAAGTGCCATACAGGTCAAAACAACGATCATATAGTTGTTCCATCCTCTTAGACAAGTCCTCATGTCATATGTCATATGTGCGGTTACATGCTTGATATTTCTCAAATATGGACCATCATCCAAGGTGGATCTTATACAGTTTCCAACCTCAGCCATAAATTTCATCAATGTCAGTGATATCTGCTCTTCATATTCAGTACTGTCAGGTTCAGTTTGGAGACATAACCATTGCCATGCTAATGAATACCAGGCAATATCTCAGAAGCCGCCATACCTACCCTACATAAGGCAATAATCACTATCCACATCATATTCACAAATGGACTAGGCCCCCACCCACCTTAACGTATGTAGTCTTACACTTCAAAGCTTACAACCGGTCTCTGAGGACTTACATCCACTTCTTTATCTTCTTCCGCACACAGAGGATATAATACCTGTGTTCAACATGCTATTATTTCATGTCTTAAAATACTAAACAATACAAAGAACAATGTATTACATGCAACCAAATAATCAACAATACATCTCAAAGGTCCACAAACCTAAGCTAAACTAGACATGTACTTATCTATTCCCACTATCTAAAAGAAATAGAAAATAAAAAGTCCAGTCTTTCCGAAGCTTACTTCCACTGGAAACAGGAACCGAATCCACAAATCCCTGTAGACACGAATGATGTATCCAGCCTCAATCACATGTCCAAACAGCAGACTCAGTAGTCAACAGTACTTTTAACGGTCCTTCCCAGATAGGCTTCAGCTTTCCAAAAGCTCTCCACTGCTTAATCAGGACGCAGTCTCCACTCTTAAAATCATACACTCGGAAATCAAATGGTGGTGTTTGCGCCAAAAGTCCTCTAGACCTTAAAAGAGAAAAACACTGGGACAGTCCCTGTATATATTTTCTAAACAAAATAAAATATCTTCAAATACAACTCTAAACATACCCACACTTCCAGTATAAGGTATGCCAAACATCATTTCATACAATGAAATTTCAACATCTTTTGTATCTCAAACTAGTACACACTCACAATAGAGCTAGAGGTAAACATTTCATCCAGGGTAATTAAACTGCTAACATTAATTTCCTTGATATATTGTTTTATAGGTCTCATTCTTCACCCCACCTGAGGCAAAAACCCAACAGGTCTATTGCCAGTCTATTTCCAATTCTTTCCTATACCTCTTTTACCACATGAAAAGTAAAATGTGTACCTCTATCATTATAAATGCACTATCAATGCATATCTATATCTATATCTGTTCCAATATTAACTTCACAGTCATTTGTGCACTCACTCTCGCACACAGAACAGCTTCCACCCATCCTGGCAAATGATCAACTATAACTAATAGGTATTTCAATGTACCTACAGCTGGCATTTCAGTATAATCAACTTGTATCCGCTGAAATGGCCAGACAGCTAAATTTCTTCCTCCTAGTAATGTTTTTCTCATCATTTTCCTATTTATTCTTATACAATGTATACATTTTCTACATATTTGCATAGCTATTGTAAACATTCCTCTGCAAATATACTTCTGTTTCACAAAATCCACAAGTGCCTGTGTTCCCCAATGAGTACCTTCATGTACTTTCTCTATTATGTTTCTCATAATAGGTTTATTAACTATTTGTAAACTATCATTTCTTACCCATTTTCCATCAACACATGTAACACCTTCCAATTGCATTTGCTTTTCTTCTTCATCAGTGAACTCTGGTTTTACATCCCATTCCAAAACAGGAATTAAAACCATTAGCTTCACTTCTCTTCCTTTACGGGCAGCCTCTTTAGCTGCCTGATCTGCTAATTTATTTCCTAAAATCTCTTTAGGATTTTCCTTCTTATGAGCTTCAACATGTATTATAGCTAAACGTTCCGGAACTGCAGCTGCTTTTAATACAGCTTTGATAAGATCTACTTGTTTTACTTCTTTTCCTTTACTTGTAATCAGTCCTCTTTCTACCCATATTTTCCCAAAGGTTTGTAAAATACCGTAGGCATATCTAGAGTCAGTATAGATATTACCCACTTCATTCTCTAAAAGTTTCAAGGCTTGCAATAAAGCAAAAACTTCACATACTTGTGCAGAGCAGTCATTTGGCATCTTGCCCATTTCCAGTACTTCAGACTTATCTCCATTCACAATTGCATATCCATTCATTCGTTTACCGTTTTCTACTCTAGAAGATCCATCTATAAACAAATTAATACTTCCCTCTATCGGGCTATCCTCCAAATCCTCCCTTATTTTCGTCTGTAAATCTATAGCCTCAATACAATCATGCTCTATATTATCCCACTCTTGTTTCTCTCCCGAAAGGAATTCAGCTGGATTTAAATTCCTATCCAGTGAGAGGAGCAAATCCTCCTGAGATAATAAAATAGCTTCATATTTCAATAACCTAGCATGTGTAAGCCATTTATGTGCTTTCTTCATTAAAATAGTTCTCATCTGATGTGGACTGCTTACCACTAAAGCACTTCCAAAAGTTAACTCCCTACTTTCTTCTACCAATATAGCTGTAGCCGCTACTGCCTGTATACATAAAGGCCAACCACGTACTACTGGATCCATCAATTTGGATAAAAATGTTACAGGCTTTTTCTTTCCAGCCCAGACTTGAGCCAAAACTCTCTTAACTATTCCATATTCAACTGCGACAAATGAAACAGTTTCTTTAAATCAGGCAAACTTAGTACCGGAGCTTGTATTAAATCATGCTTAAGCTTCTCAATATTATTTATCTCTTCATTATTCCATACAACCTCCCATGGTTCTTTATCTAACAATTTCTCATATAGAAATTTAACCTTGGTTGTATAATCATCTATCCATAGACGACAATATCCTAACAAGCCCAAAAACTTCCGAACTTCCCTCTTATTTTTCGGTATAAGCTGTCTAACTATCCCTTCAATCCTTTCTGGATTTATTCTCTTACTTCCATGACTAATTAAATGTCCTAAATACTTAACCTCAGACTCAACATATTGTAATTTCTTCTTTGACACTCTCAAGCCCTGTTGTCCTAAAAAAAAATTAACAAAGCATTAGTGCCTTTTTCTACCTCTCGTTTCTTCTCTCCTGAAACCAACAAATCATCCACATATTGCAATACTGTTATCCCCACAGGCTAAACCCTTCAAGGACCTGCTCTAATGCCTGTCCAAACAAATTAGGACTTTCTGAAAAACCCTGTGGTAACACACACCATCGATATGGTTGAGTTCGATATGTATCTGGATCTGTCCATTCAAAAGCAAAAAATATCCCTCGAGTTTTCAGCCAAAGGACACGTCCAAAAAGCATCCTTCAAATCTATTACACTAAAATATTTATGCTCATGTGGAATCCTCCCCAATAATGTATAGGGATCTGGCATAATAATATGTCATTCTACTACCAACCTATTTATGAGCCTCAGATCTGCTAGACGAAAGGACCCATCAGGTTTCTTTACAGGTAAGATAGGTGTATTATATGGTGACATTGCAGGTTCAATTAGTCCATCCCTTAAAAGAGACTCTATCACTGGCTTTAGACCACATCTCCCTTCTGGAGAAATATTATATTGCTTCCGCCTCACTGGCTCAGCATCCTCTTTTAAAATCAACAGGTGGGATTCTCAACACACCTCTGTTTCCTTTTGCTTCCCACACAATAGGATCTATATATTTCTCCTGTTCACTATCTAAAAGCTGAATTGTGCATTTATCTGTAGAAAAGATAAGCTCACATCCTAATAAAGACAAAGCATCTCGTCCTAAAAGGTTCATACCTGCTTCAGGTATGTACAAGACATTTAATGTTATCTCTGAGTATTTCCCCTTCAGAGACACATTTTCAACAACTGCAATGTCAAAGGGTTCCCCTTTAACCCCAGAGACTATCATCATTTTTCCCTCCTGAGTAAGACCCTCAGGTAACTCACACAAAGACGTTCTAGCCGCCTCTGTGTCTATCAGAAAAATGCAACTTATTTCCTTAGGTCCCACCTTCAATTTTACTAAAGGCTCCCGGTGGGACTCCAACGTCAGGAGCCCTTGACCCCCCTAATCTTCAATTAGGGTATACAGTCTCTGTTCTCTTCGTTGCAGTCTTTGCTTGTCCGGGCAATTTCTCGCAAAGTGCCCCTCCTTTCCACAAGCAAAACAATGTCTACTACCTTTTAATTCTCTATTCCTATTCAAGGAAAAAAATCCCCTCCGTCCTCTCCCAGGACGCTTCCATCCACCTCTAGCAGATGGACCTCCAGCTCTTCTAGTAGCTGCAACCAGTCCAACTGGCTTATCTACCTTTTCGGTTGTAGCAGCTTTCGACGCTGGAAACATAATTTGGGATTTCCGACGAGACCTTGCAAGATCGCGACCAATAAACACCTTGGTGGCCTCTTGCAACAAAGTAGCTATGTCCGATTCAGCTCATCTCTCTATCTTCTGCAATTTCCTCTGCACATCACCCCAGGCTTTAATAACAAACTGCAGTTTCATTAAAGCCTGATATTCTGGTGTTTCAGGGGCAAGACCAGAATACTTATTTAAACTATCCTTGATTTTAGTCAAGAATTCAGCCGGAGACTCATCTTTTAACTGACCTACCTCAAATGCTCTAGCTAGATTTCTACCCTGAGGTACAGCAATCTTCACACCCTGCACAATAAGTTTCTTCATATCCATCATCTGTACTCTATCCTCTGGAATCTGACTATCCCAACCAGGATCTGCCAAAGGAAACTTATCTTCACCATCTACCGCATTTGCTACACCGTCCTGTGTCTTATTCCAATATGCTATTCCAGCTCGCTAATCTGCCCTCGCTCCTCAGGAGAAAAAAAAATCCCAAGATATGCTGTAATTCCACATAAGTATAAACATTAGGACCCAAGAATAAATCCAAACTCTGTTATAATGATATTGGAGCAACCTGAATAGATGGCATATAGAATAGAAGGTCCAGCAACTGCTAATGAATCCAACTCCTGTTTTAACTCTCTATACTGAGAAACTGCGGAGGAACTTCCCCCCCTCTTTTCTCCCACATCTTGCACAGAGTTAGCTACATTATAAGGAGGAGGACGTACAGGACCAGCATAATCCAAAGGATCCCATTTATTTCTTTCCTTTGTATACAAAAGTCTCTTAGAAGTTTTCCCAAGAGGAGGAAATGGATCGGTATATTGTACATGATACCAAGGCACAACATAAGACAATTGAGAAACCTACCTCTTTTTAGTCAAGACATCCTTTAAAACATTAATCCAATATACATTAGACTCCCCAAACCGTGACTACAATTCGGAGGTTTCAAGATATGATCCGGCCAGCGAGCTGTACACAGCTCAATTAACCATATCGTATCCAAAAGTTTAGTATACTGAACTAACCATGCCTCATTCCACTGATTTATTAACTCCCCAAGAGGAGATGACATAGGAATGGAAGGAACTTCACTAGCAACAGCTGGTTTCTTTAACCAGGAAAATAAATTCCCCATTTCCACCCCCCTATTCACAGGAAATGAGACAGAGAAAGGGAGAATAAACAATGTAACAGCACAGACAGACCCCTCTGCACAAACACACACTCCAGACACGAAGTAAAAAAGCATACAAGCTGAACAAGCCTTCATTTAGAGAAGAAAATATATATATATATATATGAAATGTTTCAAAAGAGAGGAACAAAAATATTAGACTGTTAAAAAAAATGTTGCAACACAAGTCCCTAAAACATATCCATAGATATATAGATATATAAAAAAAACTCAGATAGAGCTCACCTGATCCCTCGGTGCACCACAACTCACCCATGGCCACTGGAAGCCAGCACGGTCCCAGCAATCAGTCAACCAAACGCAGGTCACCAGGAGCAAGGCCCCTGGACGGAGGCTCATCCAAAGCACAAAACCCCGCAAAACAGCAGCAGGGGGCCCCGTTTTGCAGCCCAGAAGAACCACCTCCAGAGTCCTTGTCCTGTCTCCTGGCTGGCTCGCCAAAACTTGTCATGCGTATGAGCAGAAATAATTAGAACAGACTTGAAATACTGAAACACGTAACTGGCTTTATTGAAGATACTGCAGTACCGGCACCCTTTAACCCATACCAAAGATAGTATGAGACAAAGGAGAACCCCGATTACCAGACAGACCATATATTTATACCCAAATATAATGATATAAACAATTACAGATCACATGTTGTTTTTCAGTTACAAAGATACATAGCTTCTCATAGGAAAGTTATGGGTATTTCTACTGACCTCTTCTTACTTGACATTTGGATTGGTACCAACATCCTTTTCCTGGATTTATCTCCAGATATCCGGTTATGCAATTATCAGAGGATTATATTTTTGATTAATATGACTATATAATGTCAAGTTGTTCCCTTCACATTCTAGAACCTCGTCCAAGGACATTTCCCAATACCACATGTTTCTTGTACAAAAACATATTTCTCAACTTTTCTGTTCTTTTACAAAGGTCATTCTACGAACATAAAATGGCTACAGTCTGGTTCTGTAGTTTCTCAAGTATAACACCCAAATTTACTTATAACACTATCTATCTATCTATCTATCTATCTATCTATCTATCTATCTATCTATCTATCTATCTATCTATCTATCTATCTATCTATCTATCTATCTATCTAACATCAGCAAAGATAGATAGATTCCTCTACCTATCTGTCTGTCTATCTATCTATCTATCTATCTATCTATCTATCTATCTATCTATCTATCTATCTATCTATCTATCTAACATCAGCAAAGATAGATATATATATATAGATCCCACATTCTTTCTATCTATCTATCTATCTATCTGTCTGTCTGTCTGTCTGTCTGTCTACCTCCTTCCTACCTACCTACCTACCTACCTACCTATCTACCTACCTATCTATCTAACACCAGCAAAGATAGATAGATTCCTGTATCTATCTATCTATCTATCTATCTATCTATCTATCTATCTATCTATCTATCTATCTATCTATCTATCTATCTATCTATCTATCTATCTATCTATCTAACATCAGCAAAGATAGATAGATTCCTCTATCTATCTATCTATCTATCTATCTATCTATCTATCTATCTATCTATCTATCTATCTATCTATCTATCTATCTATCTATCTATCTAACATCAGCAAAGATAGATAGATTCCTCTATCTATCTGTCTGTCTGTCTGTCTATCTATCTATCTATCTATCTATCTATCTATCTATCTATCTATCTATCTATCTATCTATCTATCTATCTATCTATCTATCTATCTATCTAACATCAGCTAAGATAGATAGATTCCCCTCTCTTTCTCTCTTTTTTTCTCTTTCTTTCTATCTTTCTATCACACATACACACATAATCAGCAGATAGATAAATAGATAGATGAGAGGTTTGCTGATGTTTTATTTAAACTTATATTTTGTGACTGCATGACCTCTGCAGGAGCTATATGCTAAATAAAATAAAAAGGCATTTCCTGAGAATTCAGCAGCTACTCCATTCATTCTTCTCCCAGATAAAACCCCAATCTCCTCAGAATCAAGATACAGAACTAATTTGCCTCCTTTCAAGATGTGGTGTGGACTTTCCAGGCTAAGCATACCGCCCTGATCTTCTGTCCAGGTATTCATTCACTCCTTCCCCTGCTTGTTTTGGGATGATTATAATATCTAAATTATAATTAGTCAAATTTGGCTAAGCACTGCCACCTAGTGACACTTTGCAGTTCAGTCAATTTGTTCAATTCGGTTTCCCTGAGAAATAGAATCAGAAAATAAGATATTATAAAAGGAAGAATGGAAGAAAAAAAAAAAACCAAAAGAAGACAGTCCAGGGGTATCATCTCTATGAGGCAATCCAAACAAGAAACATATCCAGGTCTGTTTTATTTTTATTGTGTTTTCTTCTTCTTCTTCTTCTTCTTCTTCTTCTTCTTCTTCTTCTTCTTCTTCTTCTTCTTCTTCTTCTTCTTCTTCTTCTTCTTCTTCTTCTTCTTCTTCTTCTTCTTCTTCTTCTTCTTCTTCTTCTTCTTCTTCTTCTTCTTCTTCTTCTTCTTCTTCTTCTTCTTTCTCTTCTTCTTCTTCTTCTTCTTCTTCTTCTTCTTCTTCTTGTTCTTCTTCTTCTTCTTCCTCTTCTTCCTCTTCTTCTTCCTCCTCCTCCTCCTCCTCCTTCTCCACTTCCTCCTTCTTTTTCAATCGTGTCGCATTCTCAGAGACTGCCTGGATAAGTCTTTGCCATTTTCTTGGCAAGGTTTTTCAGAAGTGCCTTTTCATCCTTCCTAGGGCTGAGAGAAAGTGACTGGCTGGCCAAAATCACCCAATTGGCTTTGTGCCTAAGGCAAGACTAGCACTCATGGTCTCATTGTTTTTAGCCTGATGTCTTCACCACTATACTATACTGCCTCCGTGGTGGGATGGATGGAAGGAAGGAAAGAAGGAAAGAAGGAAGGAAGGAAGGAAGGAAGGAAGGAAGGAAGGAAGGAAGGAAGGAAGGAAGGAAGGAAGGAAGGAAGGAAGGAAGGAAGGGTGGATACTGGGTGAAAAGAAACAAGGGAGGAAGGAAAGATGGAGGAGAGGAGTTATGTGGGTGAGGAAGGAAGGGAAGGAGGGAGGGAGGAGGGATGTGGTGTGAGGAAGAAAGGAAGGAAGGAAGGATACTGGGTGAGAAGGGAGGAAAGGAAAGAGGGAGGGGTGAGGTATGTGAGTGAGGAAGGAAGGAAGGAAGGAAGGAAGGAAGGAAGGAAGGAAGGAAGGAAGGAAGGAAGGCAGGAAGGAAGGAAGGAAGGAAGGAAGGAAGGAAGGAAGGAATGGATAAGGAGAGACTCACAGAAATGACTTCTTGAAAAAAAGGACATTGAGAAAGAAACTGAAAATCACCTCTCTTAATTTTGTTTAGTATAAGACAGGATGGAGAGAAGTTTGGACAAGTTTTCAACATTCTGTTATTTTAAGACAATATACTTTTCTCACATCAAGGGCAGCAACAGCTTACCTATTGGGGTGCACATGACCAACACACTGAAAATGACAAACAGGACCTCTCCTATCTTCATGTTGCTTCTCCAAGTTACTTTGAACATAATGAGTGTCACTAGATCGCTTCTGTCATATTTGATTCTGGGACAAATGGAGGTATGAAATATTGGGTTGTCTCACATGATAGGGTGTGATCGCTTTCAAAATACTTCGCGTGGGAGTGAACATGTAAAACATGGGTTCTCCAGGCTGCTGCCCTATGGACGTGTCAGACAATATGTTCCAAGACTTCAAGCAACCAAAACAGTTCCTTCATCTCCTAAATACTAGAACATTTTTTGGAAGCAACATCGAAGGAACTAGGTATGGCTAGTCTAGTGAAAAGAAGAACTAAGGTGACATGATAGCAGTCTTCCAATATGTGAGGGGCTGCCATGAAAAAGAGGGGGTCAAGCTGTTTTCCAAAGCACCCAAAGGCAGCACAAGAAACAAAGGATGGAAACCAATCAAGGAGAGAAGAAACCTGGAATTAAGGAGAAATCTCCTAACAGGGAGGACAATTAATCAGTAGAACAGCTTGTTTTCAGAAGTTGTGGATGCTCCATCACTGGAGATTTTCATGAAGAGATTGTCTGAAATGGTATAGGGTCCCCTGCTTGAGCAGGAAGTTAGACCAGAAGACCTTCAAGGACCTTTCATTCTATTTCTATTTCTTCTAATATTTCTATTTCTTCTAATATTTCTTTTTCTATTATTTCTAATTCTATTCCATTCCATTCCTTTCCCAGGGCAGTTAGCACGGTTCCTGTTAGAAATTCCTGGGGATTATGGGAATTTAAAGCAACCCACCTGAGAGGCCTTGAATGGGGAGTTTATCTGCCTTAGTAAGACCACACCTTGAGTACTGCATCCAGTTTTGGTCACCACATTATAAAAAAAAGATGTTGAGACTCTAGAAAGAATGCAGAGAAGAGCAACCAGGATGATTAGGGAACTGGAGACTAAAACATATGAAGAACAGTTACAGGAACTGGTCTTGGCTAGTCTAGTGAAGAGAAGGACCAGGGGAAACATGATAGCAGTCTTCCAATATTTGAGGGGCTGCCACAGAGAGAGGAGGAAGGGGTCAAGCTATTTTCCAAGGCATCCAAAGGCCAGACAAGGAATGATGGATGGAAACTGATCAAGGAGCAATTCGACCTGGAAATAAGGAGGAATTTTCTGACAGTGAGAACAATCAATCAGCTTGCCCTTGGAAGTTGTGGGAGCGTCATCACTTGAGACTTTCAAGAAGAGATTGGACTCCCATCTGTCAGAAATGGTGTAGGGTCTCCCGCTTGGGCAGGGGATTGGACTACATGACCTACAAGATCCCTTCCAACTCTGATTATCTGTTATTAGAAGGATAGAGGTTGCATTGATGGTTGATGACACAATGAATTAAGAGACAGCATTTAATGCGTTGAGCAATAATGAGGTTAAGAGGCTTACAATGCCCAGAGTCGTTTGTCAGCAAGTGACTTTGGGAAGCACATAAAATAAAATACACAAATACAGGTAGTCCTCGACTTATGACCATTGCTGAGCCCAACATTTCTGTTGCTGAACGAGGCAGTTGTTAAGTGAATTTTACAACCTTTCCTGCCACCGTGGTTCAGTGAGTCGCTGCAATTATTAAGTTAGTCACACAGTTGTTGAACGAACCTGGTTTCCCTGTTGACTTTGCTTGTCAGACGATCACAAAAGGGGAACATGTGAGCCCTGAGACACAGCAACGGGCATAAATATGAGTCAGCTGCCAAGCGTTTGAATTTCGATCATGTGATCACGGAGATGCGGCAGTGGTTGCAACAGTCACAAGTGATTGTTTTGATTGTTGTGACATTGAACGGACACTAAAGAAATGATTGTAAGTTAAGGACTACCTGCATGTCAAAAACAATGCCCAGTTGAACCATAAAATGCATGAGCCCTTATTTATTTATTTTTACACAAGGAGCACTTCATCAGATTGCAGGCAGTGACACAGTCATCGATATCCTAGTCTCCTCCCACCTGGACAATTGCAATGCCCTCTACCTGGGGTTGTGTTTGAAGAACATCCAGGAGGCTTTGATTAGTCCAAAATGCAGTGGCCCACACAGTTCTGGGCACACCCAGAGTTACATAAGTGTCTCATCTTCTGCGAGAGTTGTGCTGGTTGCGCCCGTGTGCTTCCTGTTGCCATTCAAGGTGCTGTTTATCATTTTTAAACCCTGCTTGGCTTGGGACCAATTACATCTACCCAACTCACCAGTGTTGGCAGTATTGGACTGCAACCAACTTAATCGGTTTAGTGAGCGCACACAGCCAGTGGTTGGATACTACCAGTTCGGATCGGTTCGGGCAAACCCCTTGCTTCAAAGATCAGCTGTCTCCAAACATCTTCGCTGTGATGAGTATGTGGGCCTGCCCACTCCTGCTCTTTCCTATCCTTTACTTCCCTTTTTAAGAGCACAGCTGATTCACACAGAAGAGCAGCTTGCCGCGCCTCAACTGCTTTCTTCATAGGGACTGCTGTAGAAGGTAAGTATTAGAGCTGTTTGTAATGCGGAGCGTGCGTGCAAAGCGTACGATCACCGAACTGGTTGTTATAACAATGAAATCCCACCCCTGCACGCAGAGCTGAAAATGAAGCATTTAGAAGCTCAGCTGCTTACCTTCCAAATCAGCAACCATAAATAGAACAGCGAGGAGGGGAGAAATCAGCTATACTGGGTGATTGAGATGAGCTACAAAGCAGGAAATAAAGGACAGGATAGGGCGGGGCCAGCTGATCGTCGGAACAACCGGTTCGCCTGAACCAGTCCGAACCAACATCAGCCCACCACTGAGCATTGGGAAGGCAGGGTATGTTCAGAATCGGACAATTCCCCACTGCCAATTTCCCATGGTCAACTCCCCACAGTCAACTCGCTATGGCCAGTTCTCTGTAGGATAATTTGATATGGCTAACTCACTGCGGGACAACTCGCTGCAGGACAAATTCAATGATTTAATTTAATTATTTTCTTACCGTTCCTTGAAAGATTTATCCTGAAAACTTTTTTTTAACAGTTTATTTATACATTTTCACTTAACATACACAAGTGCTTTGTGGACAATGGTATGGGTCAGTTTGCTTACTTAATAATAGTTTTCCTGCTCCTAATTTCTACCTCTACTATCTAACCATTTATGAAAGAAATCCCGTATTCGAAAATACTCTGTACCTTCTTTTTCTTTTATCTTTAATGTCAGTCTATCCATTTCTGCACAATCTAATTTTTTTTAAATTACATCTTCTCTCGGTGTTTCCTTGTTTTTCCAGTACTGTGTAAATACAATCCTTGTTGCTGTCAAAACACGCAGCCTTAAATACAAATACTTTTCTGGTATCATACCCAACAAAAATATTTCTGCCTTATAACCTATATCCATAATGGAGAAACTATGGCACGCATGCCACAGTGGCACACAGAGCCATTTGTGCCGACATGCGAGCCGCAGGCAAACTTACCTCACTGCACATGCGCACAACTCACAACTGGTTTTTAGCTGGTTTGAGGTCTTTTTTGGCCTCCCAGAGGCTTGAAAAAGCCTCTGCAGGCTTTGCAGGATGAATAATAGGCCCGTTTCATCACTTCCTGTAATATCGGAAGTGACAAAATGGGCCTATTATTCGTTCTGCAAAGCCTGCAGAGGCTTTTTCCAAGCCTCTGGGAGGCTGGAAAAGGCCTCAAACCAGCTGAAAATCAGCTGTGAGGCACAGTGCAGGTAAAGGGGTGGCAGGGGGGAATTACATGTGCATGTGCAGGGGGTGTGGGAGCATGCACTTTGCTTTCTGGGTGCTGGCACGCGAGCACATGTGCCCACAATTTTTGGCGCAAGAGCCCAAAAAGTTAGCCATCACTGACCTATATGCATCTCTAACATTTTTTCTAACAATTGTTGTCCATGTAATAGTATGTGCCCAGTGTCTGGTTACACTTCCAGCATTTGGTGGACTTGTTTTTAAACAACTTTTCTAATCTCGCCAGTGGTAAGTGCCACCTATAGAACATTTTGTATAAGTTTTCTTTATAGGTAGTTGCCATTATCAACTTACAGCGTCAACTCAAAAATATTTCTCTGGTCTTTTAGAGTTGCCAGCAGAAATGGAGCTGGGGAAGTAGTGCATTCCTTAAATGCTTCATAGATAATTTCTAGGAGACTGGAGCTTCTGGCGCACAAGAGTATTACTGAAGAGCATAATTGATGACTCTGTATATTGGAGAATATACATCCAGGGGTTGGAGGGTAGACCAAGGTCAAGGGGGAAATGAATGATGTGTCTCAGAGTTGGCTACACCTTGGTAGCACTGGCATGTTCAGTCCTAATAAATCGTATTTTACATCTGAGAGATGTGGCTAGAGACTCATGATTTGAATTAGGGTGGTTGCCAGAGCCCTACCGTTTCTTTCCCATACTTTTTGTCAAACTTCTTATTATCTTAGTTGCTCTTATCATCTTAGTCTGCACTGTTTCTAAGGTTTCTACTATTATTTCTATTGAATTTCACAACTGCATTTTACCATTTAAAGCATGATGATTTCAATCCCAACTTGTGTTTCTCAACATTAATGCAAAATAATATAAAAGGAAGCAGTCTCACAGACCGATGCAAATTCTCCAAATGAGATTTCAATTTCAAACACTTCCCAGCCAAAGGGAAGCTATAATTTTCACACAATAGCAATAATAAAACCTTCAATTGCCAGACGGTTCTGACAAGCTCCAACGTGTTCTACAGGTTTTCTTTGAAAATCACCCCAATTGTACAAAACAGCCAAACACATGGCAATTGTGCATTCCTCCCAGATGGAATGGCCTTAAATGTGCAATGTCGTTTTCACTGGTGAGAAGTCAGCCTAGCTGCCTCTTCCATACAAGCCTGGGAGCCTTAGCCATAATGAAACATTCGATACCTCTGTTCCTGCTTATGATCTTTTCCACGGAAAGAGGTGAGTTTGGTCCCCAAGAGGTTCCTTAGATTAAAGAAACAATGAGAGGGCCTTGAAAATGAACCCAGAAAATGCTCTAGCACAGGGGTATCAAACTCAATTTCATTGAAGGCCACATCAAGGTTGTGTTTGACCAGCTTGATGTCACTTGTGTTGGGGGCACCTGTGGTGGCCAAGGCAGGATTTCCCTCAGACCAGTGGTGGGATTCGGTCTTTTACTACCAGTTCTGTGGGCGTGGCTTGGTGGGTGTGGCAGGGGAAGGTTACTGCAAAATCCCATTCCCTCCCCACCCCACTAACCTGCTTTTCAGCTCCATTCTCCTGTGCAGGACAACAAAAGAAGACCCAGCCGATCAGCTGGGACTCGGGAGGCAGAAAAGAGATGGGGGCGGGGCCAGTTAGAGATGTATTTGCCAGTTCTCCAAACTACTCAAAATTTCTGCTACTGGTTCTCCAGAACTGGTCAGAACTTGATGAATACCACCTCTGCCTCAGGCCCTCCTTCACTCTCATTATAATCTCCTTCCTTCCTTCCTTCCTTCCTTCCTTCCTTCCTTCCTTCCTTCCTTCCTTCCTTCCTTCCTTCTCTTCTCTTCTCTTCTCTTCTCTTCTCTTTTCTTCTCTTCCTTTCTTCTTCCTTCCCCTCTTTCCTTCCTTTTCCTACCTTGCTTCTTCCCATCATTCCATTGTCTTTCTTCGTTCTCTTTCTCCTTTCCTGTCCCTTCTTGGATGCTCAATTGCAAAAGGGGAAACATTTCTCCTTTTGTTTTAGTTTCTTTTGCTAGCCCTTTGCCAGTAAAAACGGAGCTTTGGGGGGGCTGCATGTGGCCCTCCAGGCCCCGTTTTCAGCAGCAAAAGCCTCCTGCGTCCCTCTGCCAGTGAGGAGGGCTGCAGGAATCCATTGTGGCCAAAAGCAGGGCCTGGGAGGGCCACATGCAGCCCTCCCAATCTCAGTTTTTGCTGGCAGAGGCACTGCAGGCTGGTTGTTTGCTGTTTCCAGCATGGCCCTGGTCAGATCTAAACACCTGGAGTTTGATACCCTTACTCTAGCAGAACTTGGAGAACCTTAAGAACTTCAACATAACACTTGAAGGAATGTCTATGGAGATTCTCAATCTCCAGCTCCTGGTTGTCCCAAAATGCTTTTTCCAAGAAGCAACTTGGACTTTCTTGGGGTTTTTTCCCTCCCTTTGAAAATATTTCACTTCTTATTCAAGAAGCCTCTTCAGTTCTGAACTGAAGAAGCTGAAGAACTGAAGAAGCTCCTTAGATGAGAAGCAAAATGTTTGCAAAGGAAAGATCTGGTGGCCTAGAGGTGGAGCTCTTGCCTCACAATCAGGAGGCTGTGAGTTTGATCCTAGATAGAGGTTAATATTTGGCGTAGACTCGCCTGCTCGAGCAGGGGGTTGGATTAGATGACCTCCAAGGTCCTTTCCAATTCTTGTTATTCTATGATACTCTATGAAAAAAAAAACCCAAGAAAGTCCAGTTCCTTTTGGAAAAACCAACTTTGAGACGCTTGATGGAGTGCTAAAGGAAAAGATGCAATACCACAAATAGATTTTGGATCACATCAAGTCTTTTTTTCTTTTGCAATGTTGTTAGCTCCAGAAATATATTACTGGTGTATGTATCTGTTCAGTCATTCTGAAGCTTCTGAACTGTTTCCAATGCAGAATCAGGCAAGGGAAGCTGGGTGACATCATTTTGGCTACCTCTACAATTCTCCAGGCCAACCATGTTTTTCCTCCTTGAAATTCTCTAAGTGGTGACATTGCAATACAGCTTAAGGTGGTTGTGTCCTTGTTGAGAAGCTGGATATCAGGATGTGGTTAATGTAGAGCACTCTCACATGTTTAGGTATTCCAGAGAATGACTCTTACTCTGCTTCTTCTCATTTTACAATCAGATTCCAGCATTTTCCCTTGAGATTCTAATGAAATCTGATATTGAGATCCTGAATTACAAAATGGATGGTCATTCCTTGAGGAAGCTCCTTCTTCAGTAGCTTATTGCCTGAATCTTGGGGATAAAAGATGGGGAGAAACATCTAACATCTAACTTGGGGTTCCATTGTTCTGACCCAGCCCCTCAAACACGACAAACCCTCTTATGAGTGCCAGCAGTCCCGGCAAAAAGTTTATTTCCCAGGCTAACAAGTGTGGCCAGTCAGAAGATGAATAGTTGTCTGCCACACCTATTCATCTCTACCCCCTGCCTTTCATCCCCAGAGCTAGGGTGGGGCTTCGCTAGTAGCGGTGGCTCTTCTGTCCCAAGGACTGGCCCATAGATTTCCACTACTCTCCTCTCTTCTGCCTTCTGCACATCAGGGACTGGGCCCATCTGTTCCTCCTCTTCTTCATCAGCCACCTCCAGACCTGGGGCCTGTTGACTCTCCATCTGAGGCCTGATGGATAGCCCAGGCTCTGCTTCTGTCTCTCTCCATTGTTCCTTGTCTGGCCTTCTGGTGCTTTAGAAAATAGCTTAACCCCTTCCTCTCTGTGGCAGCCTCTCAAATATTGGAAGATTGCTATCCTGTCTCCCCTGGTCCTTCTCTTCACTGGAGGTTTTCAAGAAAAGCTTGGACAACCATTTGTCTGAGATGATCTAAGCCAAGGTCCCTTCCAGCCTTAGGATTATTAAGATTCTGTGAAATATGGGGTCTCTGCACCCCATCACAGAATCAGTAAGTATCTCTGTTTGTTAAATAAACTGGTGCCAGACAATTTGGCACTTTTAACAGCTAGTGACACTTGTTGCATCCTAAGTAATAAATTAAAAATCTGACAACATTTATATTCCTCCTCATTATGAGTGGATTCCAGCAACACAAAGGGGAAAAAAACACAGGAAATCAGGATTAAAAGAGGGGTGTCTCCCCCAGCTAAGAAAACACCCCACAGTTGTGACCTTGAAAAGCCCTACTTTGTGGGCTAACAATATGTCTCAAAGGACCAAGGTTGGAAATTGACCAATACTCTCTCTCTCTCTCTCTCTTCCCTCTCTCTCTCTCTTTCTCTGCCAGCTCCATTCTCTCTTCCCCCTCAAACCCTGACTCTGATGCTGACCCTGACTCCCACGCCTCCTCCTTCTCCTCTGATTTGGCTGCTGGAGGAGCTGGTGGCCGACAGACCACAACATCCATTTTGGGAGTAGCCAAAAATAAAACAAATTTGGCCTAATAGCTTGAATGAAAGACCAGTGAGTCTTTGACTGTCCTGAATCAATGTGTTGCAAATGCATAGGTCATCAGTTGGCTTATGGATTTAGAAGGCACAGAGTCCTCTTCTTTTCATAGAACATAGGATAATAGGATTAGAAGGGACCTTGGAGGTCATCTAGTTCAAACCCCTACCCATGGCAGGAGATCTGGACTGCAACCGTTCTTCATATGTTTTAGTCTTCAGGGTTTTAATCATCTTAGTTGCTCTTCCCTGCACTTTTTCCAAAATCTCAACATCTTTTTTGTAATGCGGTGATCAAAACTGGATGCAGCATTCCAGGTGTGGCCTTACTAATGTTTTATTAGTTCTGAATCAACTTGATTAGTTCTGAAATCCTGAAGAAGAGAAGACATGGTGCCAATGAAGATATCAGCAGTTTGTTAATAAATCTGGGGCAGCCAATGAGCTCTTCCTTGAAGTTGTGATACAGCCACTGTTATAGTAAGGCAGAGATCAATTTTATGACAGCAAAACACCCCCAAGTGCTTCCCTCTAGTTGTCCCCTTCTCAATCCAACCTCACCTGGGTGGAAATGTTCCTTCTCCAAGCCTTTCCTGACTTCAGGTCCTAGGAAGCTCCAAACTTGGAGCAGATTGGTAAGTTTTACTGGCATTTCCAGATCTCATTAACAGGCAAATGTTTACTTGCCCGAGGCTGCTGTAAATTAGGAAGGGTGATATCTCCTCTAGGAAAACTGGAGGGAGAGTTGGATCACTCAGGCCTGCCCTTCCTTAATTGCAAAACCCCATTGTTCTGTGAAAGTATGAAATTTGTAGGTGGCAGATTCAGGGTAAGTAAGTAAGGTGTGTCTTCACATCCTACATATTTGCTTCTTCAAAGTTTAACAATGCAATGTTTGTGGATGGGTCTACCACTGGCCAATGAGGAACCTTCATGTGCAGATGCAGTCTACATCTAACTGGTATTGCCTGAAAGGATGAAGGTCCTGCCCAAGAGATGGTCCCGCCATGATATGTAAATAAATTAGAATAACAGAATAACAGAGTTCTTGGAGGTCTTCTAGTCCAGCTCCTTGCCCAGGCAGGAAACCCTATACCATTTCAGACAAGTGGCTGTCCAGTCTCTTCTTAAAAACTTCCGGTGATGGAGCACCCACAACTTCTGAAAGCAAGCCATTCCGCTGATTAATTGTTCTCACGGTCAGGAAATTTTTTCTTAGTTCTAGGTTGCTTCTCTCCTTGATTAATCTCCATCCATTGCTTCTTCTCTTGCCTTCAGGTGCTTTGGAGAATAGCTTGACCCCCTCTTCTTTGTGGCAGCCCCTCAAACTTAGGAAGACTGCTGTCATCTCACTCCTAGTCCTACTTTTCACTAGACAAAAACATATCCAATTCCTGCAACCGTTCTTCATGTTTTAGCTTCCATTCCTCTCATTATCTTTGCTGCTCTTCTTTTCACTGTTTCCAGAATCTCAACATCTTTTTTTTTATATCAGTTCATGTCCACATTTATAGAACAGAGAGCTTCTCAATTCTGATGGAAAGGTCTACAGCAGACACAGAGTGTGGTGAAAACACTGTAATTTGTCGATCTTTTTAATTATCCCCAGCTGTCTTGATTTATCCTGCCTGCCAAGAGCAGCATTTGTGGTTTAGGCTTGGCTTTATCTCATTTATCAAAACAGCTTCCAGGATTTTGAGCAAATATACCCTGGCTTTGAAAAGGAAGAATGATGGGAGTGCTAGTTGCTCATAGGATTTAGCCTCCAGATGCTTTATCATTTTGGTTGCTCTTCTGTGCTTATTTTGTGTTGTTCATCACAGGGAAGTGAAGGAAAGGGAAGGGGAGGGGAGAGGAGAGAAAGGAGAGGGGAGGAGAAAAGGGAGAGGGGACGGGAGGGGAGGGGAGGAGAGGAGAGGAGAGGAGAGGAGAAGAGAAGAGAAGAGAAGAGAAGAGAAGAGAAGAGAAGAGAAGAGAAGAGAAGAGAAGAGAAGAGAAGAGAAGAGAAGAGAAGAGAAGAGAAGAGAAGAAGGAATTTAAAAACTTCACATAATTAGTTTAGTCCTGTGAAGATGGATTGATGAAACTGGGAATGTTTAGAAAGAAAGACCAAAGATGCAGAAAGCAATGGCACTCCAAATGAAAGCCACAAAGAAGAATGTTTCATTCCTTTCTAGAAGCAAGAGATGGAAACATGGACTGAGGTCATAGGAAGGTAGATTTCAACTTTAATGTCACCAACATAAACTAAGCAATAAAACTAGCAACTGAGAGAGGCAATGGACCATGTAGGAAGTTGTGGGAGCACCATCACTTGAGACCTTCAAGAAGAGATTGGACTGCCATTAGTCAGAAATGGTGTAGGGTCTCCCGCTTGGGCAGGGGGTTGGACTAGATGGCCTATAAGGTCCCTTCCAACTCTGATTATCTGTTACATCTGACCTGCTTTCCTTGGATCTCTTTGAGAAGAAGCTGGATGTTGGGATTCATTGTTGGAATGTATTTTTGTATATCAATTACAGTAGTATTCAGCCAGTAGATGGCAGTGTTTACAAGTTTAGGTCTATGGTATGTATGATGGGTGTCAAACTTGATAACGTCACGTTACGTATTGTGACGTATTGTGATGTTTTTTGCCTTTGCGGAGCTGGGGTGGGCATGGCCTTCATGTGATATATCTGGCCTGTGGGCTGACAGTTTCAAAGCTCTGGTATATACTCTATGTTCTTTTGTTCTAAGTAGACTTTCCTGTTTCGTATTACAGTTAAGCAGTAAAGCACATGGTGACTGTACCCTTTGTTTGATTTGTGGTGTTATGTATATAAATAGAATTTCTTACATAGGAAGATTTAATTCTTCTAATTTCTAGTAATTGTGAGAGTACAGGGCACCTTAGGAGCACCATGGCTTTCAAATGGTGTCCTTAATGGATTGGTTATCCCCAAATATTATTATTTTTCAAGAGTCTGGCTTGACTGCTGGTTCAGCAGATATCATTCATATTACATAGCAATATCCATGGTCAACAGGTGACAGCACTGGATCAACCTTGTTTGAACTCTGAAGCTAAGCTGGGATCTGACTTGGGCAATACTTGGATGGGAGAACTTCAGGAAATCTCTTGGACTGTGGAATGTGCTGGAATACTGAAAAAAGTCCAATACAAAGAAAAAGGCAAAGTATTTCCATATTGTTGCCAGATAAGCAATGTGGAAATGTCTTTAAGTAACTAAATATTGAACTCCATTCCACTGTTCTTTGACTTTCAGAATAATATTCTCACACATCCTGGGCCTTTAACTGAGAGTTTAATCAACCCTCTCTTAATAAACAAAGTGATTGTTTCTACTTTGCTATATAATCATACTCTAGACTAGGAGCTAGGAGCTAATTTAGCTGAAGGCTAAAACATATGAAGAACAGTTGCAGGAATTGGGTATGTCCCGTTTAATGAAAAGAAGGACTAGAGGTGATATGAGGGGATGACAGAGAGAAGAGGAAACCTATTCTCCAAAGCACCTGAAGGCAGGACAAGAAACAATGGGTGGAAAGTAATCAAAGGGAGAACCAACCTAGGAGACATTTCCTGACAGTGAGAACAATCAATCAGTGGAATAGCTTGCCTGCAGAAATTATGGGCCCTCCATCACGAGGTTTTCATGAAGAGATTGGGCAGTCATTTATCTGCAATGGGGGTCTCCTGCTTGAGCAGGAGGTTAATCTAGAAGACCTCCAAGGTCCCTTACAACTCTGTTATTCTTCTATTCTGATTTGCCTCTGTCTAGTCTCAGTTTTGATCTCCAGAAAATCCAGTCCAGGACAGGATTGAGGGTGGCCATGCTCTGGAGGTCAGCTGTAGCACAGCTAAGAGACAAGACAACATGAAACACCTCATCCTGAATCCAAAACATGTGCGAGCTCCATTCTTTTGTCATACTGGATCACAATCTCCAGGCCAGCATTTCCCAAGCTTAGCAACTTTTAAGATGTGTGGATTTCAACTCCCAGAATCCCCCAGCCAGTGTGGGATAAAGGAGTCCCTGTGCTCAGTCATTCAAACCCTGGTCATCTCACGTTTGGACTACTGCAATGTGCTCTACATGGGGCTACCTTGAAGACCATTTGGAGGCCTTAAATAGGGCACAGGGTGGCAGTTCTTGGAGGCTCTGGGATGACCCCATGTTGCACCATCGATCCACAAGCTGCACTGGCTTCAGGTCTGCTTCTGGATGCAATTCAAAGTGTTGGTTATTACCATAAAAATCCTGCCTGGCATGGGTCCAGGCAGGGGTAGAATCAGGGGTGGGATTCTACCAATTTGCACCTATTCGTTAGAACCAGTTGTTAACATTCTAAGCAGTTCGGAGAACCGGTTGTTAGAAGAAATTACTGACATAATCCTGTAAGGAAGGCAGGAAGGAAACATTCTGGTGTTACTTACAGAAACTGCCTCTCCATTAACCCTTATTACATTCTTGGTAGGACTAGACTTCCTGTCTCAGGAACTTCTCTGGAGTTTTTTTCCCCTTCTTTGTTGCTACTTTGCTTGTGTGGAGTGACCATTCACAGTTACAATGGCACTGAAAAAAGTGACTTATGACCCTTTTTCACACTTACGACTGTTGCAGCATCCCCACAGTCATGAGAGGCCAGGCGAGGAGATGCGTGCCTCAATGTGAGTGATATTGAGTTGGCCACGCCCAGCCAATAACATGACCACCAAGCCATGCCCACCACCTAAGCCACGCCCACAGAACAGGTTGTTAAAAATTTGAATCCCACCCCTGGGTAGGATGCAAAAATCCCAGCAACTGGTTCACTGCCCGGTTGCTGTGTGAACATAGCCAGGATGAGTGTGGCCTACCAGAACCTCCAGGAGGACTGTTCTTCACCTTCTCCAGAGTCTGGAGGCTTGCCTCAGGCCTCTGGGAGGGTGAAAATGACCTCCCCCAGGATCTGAAGGCCCTCCAGAAGCTGGAAACATGCTCGTTTCTGGACTTCTGAAAGGCCTGTTTTTTGCCCTCCCAGACCCTCTGTGCAGACCCTGAACTTACCTGCATTCAAAATGAGCCACGTGGAGACTCCTGGGAGGGGAGGGGGGTGGGCAGGGCCAGCCAGTCAGTTCAACTACTGGTTCAGTGAACCAGATATAAATTTAACATCCGGTTCATCCAAACCAGTCTGAACCAGCTGAAACCCACTCCTGGGTCCAGGTTACTTGAGGAATCACCTCACTCCACTGGGACTGGCCTGCACTATCCACACCAGCAGAGGAGACATGCTGTGGGTCTCTTCAGCTAAAGAATATCAGCTGGTGGGGGCCAGGAGAAGGGCCTTCACTACCATGGCTCCCACCCTTTAGAGCAGTGGTGGCCCACCAGTGGCTGTGGCCCACTGGTGGGCCGTGAGAAAATTTTGGTGGGCCACAGAGAAATCTCACCCCCAGAGCACCCCCCCAAAGCAATTAATCCAGGCTGCGCAGAAACACAAGGCTGTTCAGCCCACATGGCCCACGGGAATTCTCCCCACCCACTCACTCCTTACCCGGTAAAGTTGCCTGCTGAATTGCTATTTTTCCTTTTTCCGACCATCAACTGTTCTGCTGTGCCGGGAGATTTAGATTAGCTAGGAAGCAGGAAATGGTTGGATTTCTTGCTTTCTAGCTAGTCTTTAGATCGTTGGCTCTGCTTTTAAGCTCAGCCGAACCTCCCTTAGGATTGAAGGTTCTGTTATTCAGTGCAGACTCATGGCAAGCAAATTTGAGAGACTGAGATAGCTGATGACAGATAGATAGATTGCTGTTGTGAGTTAATTTTGTGAGTTTGCTTGCTAGCAAATTTTATGTGACAGACTGAAGGCAGATAGATAGATCACTGAATGATTCTGTGAGCAACTCAATCTGCCTGCCTGCTTTGCCTGATTTTGGGTAAAAGTTGCTCTTTTTTATAAAAAAAAAATCAATATTAATCCAAATATTTTAATATTTACATACAAGCCATGCCCAGCCAGTCACATGACCACCAAGCCACACCCACAAATTAGGCCATGCCCACAGAACCAGTTAATGGTCCCTGGGACTTAAAATTATGGGTTTGGTGGTCCCTGAGGTCCAAAAGGTTGGCAATCGCTACTTTAGAACATCCTACCACCTGAGGTGAGAGTGGATTCCATCCTTCTCACCAGCACCCTGGAGATGGTTGGCAAATTAAGTGACAATGCCACCCACCCCTTCGTGCATCCTGTTCCTTCCCTCCTCATCTTTTAATTGTAATTTTATCTGGATTTTTTATTGTTTTAAATATATTGATGTGTTTAACAATTTTAATACTTTATGTTGTGTGCTGCCCAGGATTGTTTCATGAGATGGGCGGCAAATGAATTCAATAAATAAATAATTTATCTATTAAGTAAGCAAAAATGTTCCATAGAAAACACAAAACAACTGACAAACTTCTTTTCCCTTTCCTTCCTTTCCTTTCCTTTCCTTTCCTTTCCTTTCCTTTCCTTTCCCTTTCCCTTTCCCTTTCCCTTTTCTTTCTTTTCTCTTCCTCTCTCTCCCCTCTCCTCCCCACCTGGTCCTCTCCCCACCCCTTTTCTTCCCTTCCTTCAACCTTCCCTTCTTTCCTCCCCCTCTTAACTTCCTTTTCTTTCTTTCCACTCCCCTTCCCTCCCCACCCCTCTGCTCTCCTCCCATCCCACTGCCCTTCCCCATATCTTCCTTTCTGTTCCCTCTCCTCACTTCTTTGCTCCCCTCCCCACACCTCCCCTTTCCTTCCTTTCCCTATCCCTTTCCTTTTCTTCCCCCTTCCCTTCCCTCCATGCAGCTTTGTCCCTATATTGTTTCAGATGCGATCATGCAAAATCCCATGCGGATTGTACCAGCTCCATTAGATGCTCCGACATGGAAAAATTCTGTATGTCACAGATCCAACAAGGACCTGGTAAGACTCAGAATGCATGATGAGTAATCAGGAACTTCAACAGGACTAAGAACCTCTTCCTTGGTGGATGTGAAGGAGCCTGGAATTGCAACTTCAATGGAGGGCTAAGAAAGAATACCAAGAATCCAAAAGAAAGCCAGAAATTTGAACAAGAATGTGTCCTTTGAAGAAAATTCACAGGAATCGATGGAATTGAGTATAGGGCGAGTGGCATTGTGAAGTTGAGTGGAGTAGTAGCTGCCTCTGATGATAACTGCTACTTAAATAGGTAGGCAGTGGTCACAATGGAATAGATTTTTAGGGGGGCTCGCAGGGGCTTGGGAGAGCCCCTAGCTAAGACTCTGCAGGGCTCAGAGAGCCCCCAATAACCTCAGAAAGATAAGCAACAAGGGAAAGCTCTTAATAGGCTTAATTGAACTTCTGGGCATTCAGCCAAGAGCATTTCACACCTTGTAAAAGTGTTGCAAGCTAGATAAACAATCCACTCAGTGCTTGCGAGGAAGAGCCATAGAGAAAATCAGATAACATAGCCACTAGCCTCTGAGGGAATTAAGTCCCAAATAATAAGAATCACACAATTCACCAGAAACTCTACTAAGACTCCAAGATCCCTCTCACAGTCACTGCTATTAAGCCTGGTTTCACCCAGTCTTTTATTTAAGTATTAAATACATGAAATAATAAACCACTTTTTGGTATGTATCTTTTTTAGGTAATTAGGGTAAAGAAGCAACGTTGTGTTGGCCACACCCACCCAGTCACATGCCCACCCAGCCATGCTCACCCAGCCAGTCATTAGGGCACAGAGCCCCTTTCTAAAAAATTTGAAGCCCACCCCTGATTTAACAGTCTGCACAAGACTTTGGGGGAGGGCTTCTTATTCCTTATCTCGTGCAATCTATGCTGAAAAAAAAAATCAGACATTGGGCCAGTGTAAACTCTTGATGGACATTCGGACACAAGGTGATGGATATTTTGTCAAGGAGCATCATAGTCACACTGAGGGGTAGAGACAAGATCCCACTTAAACAATGAGTCCTGGCAGACACCATATTGTGTACGGATTCTGTTCAGAGTTGACCAATGCTGGCAAGGAAGGTCAAAACTTGGCACCTTTTGTGTAGGATAGAATGCACGGTATTGCGGGCTGACTCTGCCCACTGCCAGGAGTTCGATCCTGAGTGGCTCAATGTTGATCCAGCCTTCCATCCTTCTGAGTGGAAATGAAATCCAGTAAATGTGAGGAAAGAAGTTTTTTATGTACAGTATTACCAAAAGCAAAGAGGTTCATCCACGGAGGTAGCTACAGAGAAAATGGAGTATAGAAGGTCTGATTTATAAAGGAACTTGTCCTTGCTGTGAGTCTTGGAGTGTATGGATGTTTGTGCATGCTAGCTCTAGGATGACACTTGAGAGGTGTATGTGTGTGTGTATGTGTTGACCCCAGAGAAAGGGTTGATTAAATCAAAGGATGTGGATTGGGACTCTTTGTTTGAACTGTGAGAGTTACCATTACGTTCACATTGTGTTAACTGATCTCTCTATATTGGCTTGTGTGGGTTTACAACTTGAAATAAGTACTTAATTAATTCTTATATTTGTGTAAGTTTAAAGGATTTTGGAGGCTGTTAATCGGTAACTTTGTGGAGACCCAGATCAGTTAACATTGGATTCCTTTTACCATATTTCTAACAGTTAGATAAATTTATATATGTTTCCCACACTAGAAATATACAGTGCTCTGTCATACAGAAATGCCTCTTCTCTCTCTCTCTCTCTCTCTTTTTTTTTTTCTTTTCTTCTTCCCAATTCTTGTTTGTTCTTCTCTGTTTAGGGGAGGAACTGGCAATTAGCAAATGGTGCTCCCCGAAATGCTCCAGATTCAGCCTGGAAATTAAAGGATCCAACATCTCTTCACAATGCTGCCAAAGTGATTACTGCAACAATGGTGGGGCCGGCAGTGCACAAAGCAGTGGTGTCTTTGTGATGGGAGCCACCCTCGTCAGCTGCTTCTACATCTTCCAGAAAGGGTTGTGATGGGGGGGGGGGGAGAGACAGGAGGAGAAGAGAGGCCTGGGATGGGTCTTCAGATCTCTAGATTTCTTGAATGACACCCTCATGGTTCCTTTGGCTAGTGAGGAAAGACATCCCCTGTCCTAGAAGAGTGAAATATTTTGAGAAATAATAAAAAGGCAGAATATTATATTTCCTTAAAGGAGGAATGGAGAAACATATCTTGGAGACAGAAAGAGACAGCCCCCACCTTTCTTAATAGCCCCCAGCAGATATTTTGTACCCATTAAGAAAGATTGGGCCATCCTGTCTCCAAAACAAAAGCTCCAGGATGATGGGATTAAGACATGATCCTCCAGGACATAATAGGATTAACCCATTAGCACAGGAGTCTTCAAACTTTGACAGTTTTAAGACTTGTAGACTTCAACTCCCAGAATTCCTCCTCCAGTCATGTTAGCTCAGGAATTCTGGGAGTTGAAGTCCACAAGTCTTAAATTTGCCATGTTTGAAGACCCTTGCACTAGCAGCAGAGCGCAGTACATTGCACAATGTCCTAAGGACATCAGGGTCCAAACTTCAACCAAACCTGGGAGCTCAGACAAACTTCTAGGATTTGTACACTGCCCAATGAGAGTCTGACAACAGCCAATAGAATACATGTTCTTGCACAGGAACAGAAAGCTCAAGGACAAAGCCCAAGAGAAGGTATATATAGCCCTCATTCTCAACTATTCTCAATAGCCCCATGTGGTCAGCTACCCAGAACCCATGCGGTTCTACTTCATCATGAAACCATCTTTCTAATCAGCCACAATGTTTCTAGTGTATCCCTTCCAACTTGGAACTGAACCAGATGGATATTTCTTCCAACGCTAGTCATTCCCTCACTGGCTATCTCATAGGAATGCTATCTGCAGCAATGTTTCACATTGACAATGTGGGGAACTCTGGAAGTTGAAGTCCACCCATATTAACATTGCCAAATTTGAAAACACTGTTTACAGGATCAAAACAGGGGAGATTGTCATTTTCATTTCAACCGAGCTTCTGATGATTTTCTGATGTTTTCATCTCATGCAAATCTTCTGAATTATTATTTGCTTTATACAAGTAATCGTGAGAGAGATCTTGGAGTCCTAGTGGACAATCACTTAAATATGAGTCAGCCATGTGTGGCAGCTGCCAAAAAAATCTAACACAGTTCTAGTCTGCATTAACAGAGGGATAGAATCAAGATCACGTGAGGTGTTGATACCAGTCCACAACTGGAATCCACTTTTGGTCACCACAATATTAAAAAAATATGTTGAAACTCTTAAAAGAGTGACTGGAGACTAAAACATATTTATTTATTTTGTTATTTATATACCGCCCTTCTCCCGGAGGACTCAGGGCGGTGCATAGCCAACCATAAGACCCCATTACAATATACAAAAGTTAAAAATAAATTAAATATTTTAGGCTGTCTAAAATTATACCCTCCCCCAATAAGTTAATTAAAAACCCAAATTTTAAAATCCCAATTAAAACACAAATACTAAATTAAAAATCCCATTTCAGCCTAGGCCGGCCTGCTCAAAGAGCCAGGTTTTTAATGCATGTCTGAAAGCTCTCAGATTCACATTAGTGCGTATTTCTGGAGGCAGACCATTCCAGAGGGCGGGGGCCCCCACAGAGAAGGCCCTACTCTTAGGGGCTGCCAGACGGCACATAGAAGCCAACGGCACCCGAAGAAGGCCCTCCCTATGGGAGCGCACAGGTCGGTGGGAGATTACCGGCAGAACGTGGTCCTGCAGATAACCTGGTCCGATGCCATGGATCGCTTTAAAGGTCAAAACCAGAACCTTAAAGCGAACCCGGAAAACCACCGGCAGCTCACGCAGGAGAGGCGTCACATGGGAGCTTCGTGACGCCCCCATAACCACCTGCGCAGCTGCATTTTGTACCAGTTGGAGTCTCCGGGTGCTCCCCGCAGGGAGCCCCATGTAGAGAGCATTACAGTAGTCCAGGCGAGAGGCGACAAGGGCGTGAGTGACCGTATGCAAGGCGTCCCGATCCAGAAAGGGCTGCAAGTGGTGAATCAGGAGAACCTGATGAAACGCCCTCCTGGAAACGGCCGTAATATGGTCTTCTAAAGACAGCCGTACATCCAGGAGGACGCCCAAATTGCGAGCCCTCTCTGTGGGGGGTAAGATCTCTCTCCCAATAGCCAGCGACGGAGTCAGCTGACTATATCGGGGCGCCGGAAACCACAGCCACTCAGTCTTGGACGGGTTGAGCCAGAGCCTGTTCCCGCCCATCCACATCCGCACGGCCTCCAGGCACCGGGACATAACCTCCACAGCATGAAGAATGGAAGCAGGAATTGAGGGTGTCAAGTCTCATGAAAAGAAGGACTAGGGGAGACCTGATAGCAGTCCTGATATCTCAGGGGTTGCCACAAAGAAGAGGGAGTCAAGCTATTTTCCAAAGCACCCAAAGGCAAGGCAAGAATCAATAGATGGAAACTAATCAAGGAGTTAAGGAGAAACTTCCTAACAGTGAGGACAATCAACCAGTGGAACAGCTTGCCTTCAGAAATTGTGGGTGCTCCATCATTGGAGGCTTTCAAAAAGAGACTGGACAACAATTTGTCTGGAATGGTATATGCTTTCTTGCTTGAGCACAGGGTGTTGGACTAGAAGGTCCCTTCCAAGTTCCAACTCTATTATTCTAGGTTCTAGGTTTTCTAAATCAATATTGATCCTTCACAGCTGCTGGTGCCTGATGAAGCCACTGATGAAGTAGGGCATTTCTAAAGTCTTTTTCCAAAGTGGAGCAAAGCTATGGTAGAATAAAGACTTTTGGTCCAAATGTTAGTTTAAGTCTAAATGTTAGTTGCCCTAACAAAGTTCTAATTTGGAATGCAATAAGGAGAGAATGTCAGCTTTGAAATTTCTCGTAGTGCAAGAGTGTCCTCTAATGGGCAAAGTCAAAAGTGCAGATTGCAGAATCTTTTGCTATAAACGTGGGTTTGCTAGAAGCAGATAAGGACACAATGTTTGGTAAGTGTTGGAAAAGACACTACAAACTTCTGGTTTCTCTTCCCACCATCCTAACTAAATAATAGAATAACAGAGTTGGAAGAGACCTTGGAGGTTTTCTAGCCCAACCCACTGCTCAAGCAGGCAACCAACCCTATACCATTATCTGGTGATATCACACTACTAACTAGAGGGTACAAAACATTTGCTAGACCAATACTCGAATACCGCTCATCAGTCTGGAACCCACATTACATATCTGATATTAATACAGTTGACAAAGTCCAGAAATATTTCACAAGAAGAGTTCTCCACTCCTCTACTCGTTGCAGAATACCTTATGTCACCAGACTCGAAATTCTAGACCTAGAAAACCTAGAACTACGCCGTCTTTGGTCCGATCTAAGTATAGTATGTAAAATCATACATTGCAATGTCCTACCTGTCAATGAATACTTCAGCTTCAACCATAACAATACAAGAGCAAACAATAGATACAAACTCAAGGTTAACTGCACCAAACTTGATTGCAGGAAATACGACTTCAGCCGCAGAGTGGTCAATGTCTGGAATACTCTACCTGACTCTGTGGTTTCTTCCCCAAACCCCCAAAAATTTAACCTTAGACTGTCTACTATTGACCTCACCCCTTTCCTAAGAGGTCTGTAGGGGGCGAGCATAAGTGCACCAAAGTGCCTACCGTCCCTATCCTATTATTTCTTTTATTTTTCTTATATGTATCCATGTATTCATAACTATGTTTTTACTTATACCTATTATCTTGTAAGCAATTGACAAAATAAAATAAATAAAATAAAAAATACACATTTCAGGCAAATGGTTGTCCAGTCTTTTCTAAAAAACCTCCAGTATTGGATACTCCCAACTTCTGAAGGCAAGCCATTCCATTGGTTAATTGTTCTTTCTCACTGTCAGGAAATTATTCTTTAGTTCTAGGTTGCTAACCCTAACCCTTGATTAGTTTCCACTCGTTGCTTCTTCTCCTGCCTTCAGATGCGTTAGAGGATTGGAAGAAATATCCTTCTGGGTGCAGTTCCAAGTGGAAAAGAAAGACACTGGAAACATGGTTACTGCTTGGAAAGGTGGTTTAATGGTGGGCAGGATCACATGCCTTGCAGCTCCTGAGTGGAAAAAGGGAAGAGATGCTGAGAGTCCCTGGGTTTTATGCCCTCTGTTGGGATTTGAATTCGAGCTTCTATTCTGATTTATTTATTTATTTATTTTTATTTTTCGTATTTCTATACTGCTCCCTCTCCCAAAAAGGGACTCGGGGCAGTGTACAGCCTAACAAACACATAAAATAGATACAAGTTAAATAAAGTTTAAAACCAAATTAAATACATATATGGCTGCATCCCGTTCGACTATAATTAAATATTTAAAAATCCGGGATAGAAAAACTTTAAAATCAGATTAAATTAAAAATTAAAACCCTTATTGAATTAAAACCCCAAGGACCCTTACTGGGCCAGGCCGGCCTGTTTAAAAAATAGGGTCTTAACTGCGCGCCGGAAGGTCAGGATGTCTGTCATGGTTCGTATCTCCGGGGGGAGATCATTCCACAGGGAGGGGGCTCCCACAGAGAAAGCCCGCACCCTCGGGGCCGCCAGCCGACAGCGATCAGGCGGCGGTACCCCAAGTAGGACGACCCTGTGGGAGCGTACTGGGCGGCGGGAGGTTGTTGGTGGCAGCAGGCAGTCCCGTAAGTACCCAGGTCCCGAGCCATGGAGCACTTTAAATACCATCAGTACCACCTTGAATCGAATCCGGAAGGCCACAGGAAGCCAGTGCAGCCTGCGGAGAAGCGGTGTTACGTGGGAGCCCCGAGTGGCGCCCACGATCACCCGCGCGGCTGCATTCTGAACTAACTGCAACCTCCGGAGATTCTTCAAAGGGAGCCCCATGTAGAGAGCATTGCAATAGTCCAAGCGGGAGATGACGAGGGCGGACGTGACTGTGCGAAGTGCGCCCAGATCCAGAAAGGGCCGCAACTGGTAGATCAAACGAATCTGATAAAAAGCCCCCCTGGCGACGGCTGCAATATGATTGATTGTCAGACTTCCATGGGGCCATGCAAAGGGCAACTCTGTAGGTTGTCTTTTGAATCCCAGGCTTGGTTGACTCTTGCTGGGCGATGATGTAATGAAAGGGCTTTGGGATTCCTATGCCTGAAGGAGGTAGAACTTTGTTATGTAGAATAGACTGGCTCAGGCTTTAATGGCCCATTAACAAAGTGCGGACTGAGTTTCTATCTCTCTGAGTTTCTACTTCTCTTTTAGGGGAAATATTCTGCCTTTTTTTAATTAGAAAAATACTTTATTAAGCGAATTTATACAAATACAATAAAACCAAACATTCTGCTTATCGCTACGTGAGCAAGACAGTGTTCACTCCCTCTGACATCTCTCAACTTATGTAGAACAATCGTTCACACTTGTTACATTAATATATATATATCACAGGGTTTCATCTAGTTGTATATTATGAACATAATTGCATATAATGTTACTAATTTCCGTCATACCTTTTTATTTGACTTTGTTTTGTTCATTTCATGTCTACCTTTCAAACAACTGTACCATAAATTCCAGATCTCATAGTACTCTGACTCCTCTTTGTTTTTAAGTTCCATTGACAACCTGTCCATTTCTCCACATTCCAAAGTTTTCTTTATAATCATAAAGTTGGGGGGAGTATTTTTGCATTTCCCTCTCTATCACAAATCTCTCCAAGGTCCTCAGTCACTTAGTTGCACGTCCAGATGTGGGAAAATCAGACATTCAGAGTGGAGCCACTTTTCCTATGTCCGAACCATCGTGACGTCACCCCAGAAATCATTATATATTATACTTCATATATTAACAGCAACAAGGTTTGCCTTTGCCCAAGATTGGAAATGAGAAAATATTCTGCCTTTTTAATACAAGTATATCCTAAAATATTTCATTTCTCTAGGAGAGGGGTGGGTTTTAACTTCCAACAGGAGAATAGCTTGACCCCCTCTTCTCTGTAGCAGCCCCTGAGATATTCAAAGACCCCTACTATGGTACTCCTGGTCCATCTTTTTATGAAATGAGACATACCCAATTCCTGCAACTGTTCTTCGTATGTTTTAACCTCCAGTCCCCTCATCCTCTTTGTTGGTCTTCTCTTCACTCTTTCCAGGGTCTCATTATCCTTTTGGTATTGTTGGAAGTTTCAATTTCCCCCTGCTCTCCTAGCAAAACAGTCCCCACCTTTGTCAAGTAGGGCTATTAAAATAGCTGGTGCCAGTTTTTCACAACAAAAGGAAGGAGAAAATTACAGACATGAGATACAGAGAAAAAACTTCACAAACTAGCTCAGATCCTTTCCCATAGAAATCAAATAGATAGCAAGCTATAAAACTTGGGAAAAGCGAACCAAAAGGCAGGACAGGAAACTCAGGAACAAACAGCTACTATAAAACAATTACTCTTATCAAGATCCCAGGAAGAAATCCCAATATCAAGAGACAGGAACTCATCACACACACACAAATCAAAGACTTCAAGAGTTCACACTTACAAAATCAAAGGATCTGAAATGTATAAAAGAGAGGGTTTCTTACTCACTTATTAGATTAATCCTAGGAACGCTGTGAGATTTCTTACCTGCCTTCCTATTAATAAACTGATTCTGACTTTCAACGCAGCTGACCAAATTATTTCGCACGTCTCCCAGCCGGGAAATTTGAATCCACAAAGGGAAGAACTTTGCCTATCACAAAAGGGCAAGGCTGCTTTTTTCCTTCCATCGGTATCATGGTGACCAGAACTAGATGCAGTATTCCAAGTGTGGTCTTATTAAAGCAGTATAAAGCAACATTAACATTTCATGTGACCTTGATAATCTCTGTCAGGCTACAGAACTTTTTCCCATTCAATCAAAAAGAATGAACTTCTGAGAACCAAAAGTATCAAAAGGAATCCTTTATTGAGATGAGACAATTCATGTAGGAGTTCAAGGCAGCATCTGAGGTCCCTCAGGCATACAGGGAGTTTAGAACCCCTCCCCTTATCTCAATGTATATTTAGGGAAACAAAAGCCAATATGTTAATCCCCTTCCCAGCCCTTCTGTAGGAACGATCTTTCTCACAGTTTCCCAGGGCATACCTAATTTTCCCCACCCCCTTTTTAGAACAGACTTTTTTTGGAGATTCCCCGGAATACCTCACTGTGGAATTTTTATGATCTTCTCATCTCCTGGCTGTGCCTCTCGGAGGTGTTAGGTTCTGGCCATCTGGCTTTTCTCACTCCATTGTATCATTGTGGGTATACAAATTCGATATAAGGTTAAATATATTCAAGTTACATCAAGAAAGGATTTCTTTATCAGTTCCCCCCCCCCCTTTCTTCTTTCACTGAAGAAATGACAGATACACAGATCTGACAATCTCCTTCTGTTGTTGAAGCCTGGAATTGTGTTGGCTTTTTGGCAATTGCAGCACACTGCTGTCTCATATTTAAATGGTTATTTAGAATAGAATAGAATAGAATAGAATAGAATAGAATAGAATAGAATAGAATAGAATAGAATAGAATAGAATAGAATAGAATAGAATAGAATTCGGAAACAGGCATAGGAATGCTTTACAAGTTGACAATTGTTATGCAATCTCCCTCTCACATTCTCCCTCCCCCCTCCCTCCCTTTCTCCTTCCCTCCCTCCCTCTCTCTCTCTGTCATCATCATCACCATCTTTGAAAATAGAATTACTTATTTCACTCTTAATAAATACTGTCAATCTGAGCTCTTCAATTCTTCCTTGCATTAACTGTTTCCAATCTGGACTGCAAGGAAGGAATTTTGACATTAAGGTTGATTTCATTTGCAAGTGCCTGTAAAATCTACATTTCCAGGAACCTTTGCTTAGGCTGATTTTGTGCATTTTGATGCTTCCTACCCTTGTAAAATAATGGTGGCCGCACCTCTTGTTGAAAGTTGGATTTGTGCAAGTCAATGCTAGATAACTCTACATTCCTTGGCGGGGTGGGGCAGTTAATTCTTCTGGACTAATGTCAGTGCTAGTTGCATCTCGGGCAACCTGTAGTTATTGATCATCAGGGATGTGAGCTTGTAGAGAGTTTCTTCCCCAAAACCCCAAAAACTTTAACCTTAAGACTGTCTACTATTGACCTAACCACTTTCCTAGGAGGTCTGTAGGGGGCGTGCATAAGTGCACCAACGTGCCTACCGTCCCTGTGCTATTGTTTCTTTTTTGTATCCGTTTCATGTATTCATAACCATGTTTATACTTATACCTGTTATCTAATACTTGCTTGACAAATAAATACATAAAAATAAATAGAATGTAAACAAAAAGCCGCAATTAGAAGATAAAAAAGAAAAAAACAAGGGGGGAAGAAAAGAAGAGAAAAGGAAAGGAAAGGAAAGGTGTTTTTTCAACATTGATGTAGATCGGGGTATTATCTTTTTACACATTAGCCTGGAGCTAAAATGGAAAGCTCTCCAGCAATTTAGCTAGCTGAGAAGGCATAATTTAAAGGCACCACTGGCTTTTTTCACAAATTCTTTCCTGTCTAAGACCTCACCTGGAATACTGCATCCAGTTTTAGTCACCAGATTACGAAAAAGACGTTGAGACTTTGGAAAAAAATTGAAGAGAAGAGCAATTAAGATGATTAGGGGATTGGAGACTAAAACATATGAAGTACGGTTGCTAAAACTGGGTACGACCAATGTAGAGAAAAGAAGGAGTAGCAGGGACATGATAGCACTACTTCAGTATTTGAGAAGAGTGGGGGGGCGGGGGTCAACTTATTTTCCAAAGCACCAGAACGTAAGACAAGAAATAAGAAGCAACCTGGAACTAAGGAGAAACTTCCTGGTAGTGAGAACAATTGATCAATGGAACAGCTTGCCAGCAGAAGTTGTGGGTGCTCCATCCCTGGAGGTATTTAAGAGAATAGACAACCAGTATAGCATCTCCTGCTCCAACAGCATATAGCATCTCATGCTCCGACTAGAAGACCTCCAAGGTCCCTTCCAACTCTGTTATTCATGTTCCATAAAATGGAAATTGTTATAAACTTTAGCAATGGACTTCTGACAAATCCACCAGTTTCATATAAACCTTTAGGCCTTGTTCCTTAATTGCATGAGATTCTTCCGAAGCATGTCGTGTGTTATTTTGGCACCATTAAATTATGGACTTGATTGTATGTCAAGTATATGTTTGACTTCCTTCCTTCAACCCTGTCTAGAGCTTTAACTTCCTGCTTTCATGCCTGTCTAAGCTAGCTGGAGGCACTGTTGCAATTGTTGGTGTCTCAGAGAAGCAGATTATTAACAAATTATTAAAGGTACACCCTTAAGCAGACTGACTAAGCAGTTTACTGAATGTACTGACTTTAGTCTGGCTGACCTTTTTCAAAGGCCTTTCTGTTAAGATGCATTTAAATATTATTGTCCATGCTCTAAACACCACCATCTACATATTTGTGCCAAAAAAGACAGGAGGAGGACGTGAAGACCAGAAAGAATCCTGATTAATCAGTGGAATGACTTGCCTCTATAAGTTGTGGAGGATTTTAAGAAGAGATTGGACAACCATTTGTCTGAAATGTTACAGGGTTTCCTGCTTGAGCAGGGGTTTGCAATAGAATAGAATAACAGAGTTGGGAGGGACCTTAGAGGTCTTCTAGTCCAACCCCTTGCCTAGGCAGGAAATCCTACACCACTTCAGACAAATGATTATCTCATATATTTTTAAAACCTCCAGTGTTGGAGCATTCACAACTTCTAGAAGCAAGTTATTCCAGTGATTAATTCTTCTGACTGTCAGGAAATTTCTCCTTAGTTCTAAGTTGCTTCTCTCTTTGATTAGTTTCCATTGCTTCTTGTCCTGCCTTCTGGTGCTTTGGAGAATAGCTTGACTCCCTCTTCTTTGTGGCAGCCCCTGAGATATTGGAAGACTGCTATCATGTCTCCCCTAATCCTTCTTTTCATTCAACTAGACATACTTAATTCCTGCAACCGTTCTTCATATGTTTTAGCATCCAGCCCCCTAATTATCTTTGTTGCTCTTCTCCGCACTCTTTCTAGAGTCTCAATACTTTTTTTACATCGTGGCAACCAAAACTGGATGCAGGATTCCAAGTGTGGCCTTACCAAGGCCCTTATAAAGTGTTATTAACACTTTACGTGATCTTGATTCTATCCCTCTGTTTATGCAGCCTAGAACTGTAATTGGCTTTTTTGACTGTAGCACGCAGCTGGCTCATAATTAAATGAGTCTAGCTAGTCTAAATAATTAAATTAAATCTAGGACTCCAAGGTCCATCTCACAGTTACTACTATTGAGTGAGACACCACCTATACTTTACCTATGCATTTGTTTTTTCTTGCCTAAATGTAGAACCTGACTGTTTTCACCATTCATTAAATAGTGCCCAGTGTTCAAATCTGTCAAGATCCTTCTGTATCTTAAGCCTATCTTCACTTCAATCTCAAAGTTTCCCTAAATTTATTTACCCTTATTACGTTTTTATTTTATCCAAAACAAGGATAAAGTACAACACTCCAAAAGACAAGAAAAACAAAACCAAGCCAAATAGAAGCACACAACAAGGCATTAAAAAAGTGCATTTAACAAAAACGCTGACACCTATGTGTATATTATCCCCTTTAGTTGAATACTGATTAATACATTACTAAAATATTAGGTTCCCATGCCTTGAGAAACAGGCCGAAAATATTTTTAAACTACCAAACATATTTGCATATTACTAACCTGTCATCTATATAGGTAGTCCTTGAGTTATGACCCCAATTCAGCTCAAAATGCATGGTGCTAAGTGAAACGTTTGTTAACTGAGTTTTCTCCATTTTACGACCCCCTCTGTGCCCATGGTTGTTAAGTGAATCACCGCAGTTGCTAAATCAATAACACAGTTGTTCAGTGAATTTGGCTTCCCCGTTGACTTTGCTGATCAGGTCGCAAAAGGGAATCCCAAGAAGCCGGGACAGAGCAAGCGTCATAAATATGAGTCAGGTGTCAAGTATCTGAATTTTGATCATGTGACCTTGGAGATGCTACAATGGTCATAAGTGTGAAAAAAAGGTCATGAGTCACTTTTTTCAGTGCCGTTGTAACTTTCAACAATGTAAAGGAACTGTTGTAAGTTGAGGACTACATGCGAAGAAAAAATTCCAGGGTATCTTAACTGGTGGTGGGATTCAAAAATTTTTTACTACTGCTTCTGTGAGTGTGGCTTGGTGGGCATGGCAGGGGAAGAATACTTTAAAATCTCCATTCCCTCTCCACTCCTGGGGGAAGGTTACTGCAAAATCCCCATTCCCTCCCCACCCCACTAACCTGATTTCCAGCTCTGTTCTCCTATGCAGGCCAACAAAAGAAGACCCAGCCAATCAGCTGGGACTCGGGAGGCAGAGAATAGATGGGGGCAGGACCAGTCAGAGGTGGGATTTGCTGGTTCTCTGAACTACTCAAAATTTCCGCTACCAGTTCTCCAGAACTGGTCCATGACCTGCTGAACATCATCTCTGCCTACCCTGAATCTGCCACCTACAAATTTCATACTTCCTACTCTGTTATTTTGTTATTTAAAGCAAATTATTGGGCCTGCAGTGATTCAACCATGCCAAAGAGGTCTTTCTGCTTCCATTATGATACAGGTAGCAACTTGCCTTCTCTTTAGGTGTGGTTTACAACAGATGTAATCTGGCAGAAGGGCAAGGAGCCGAATGCTTCAAATTAAGAATTGCTTAGGGTTTGTGGTGCTCAGAAGTTTTTTTTTTTCCTCCAATCCTAGAGTTGAACATCTGGAGAGGTTTGTCTTAGTTGGCCGAGCAAAAGAGCTGCACTTTTTCCACGAAATATATATATAAAAAAAAAACATGTTGAGACTCTAGAAAGAGTGCAGAGAAGAGTAACAAAGATGATGCTTGGAACATGAAGAACAATTGCAGGAATTGTCTAGTCTAGTGAAAAGAAGGACTAGGGGTCTTTCAGAGGAGGAGGAGAGGGGGTCAACCTATTCTCCAAAGCACCAGAAGGCAGGAGAAGAAGCAATGGATGGAAACTTATCAAGGAGAGAAGCAACCTAGAACTAAGGAGAAATTTCTGGACAGAACAATGAACCAGTGGAACGGCTTGCCTTCAGAAGTTGTGTTGTCCAACACTGGGGGTTTTTAACTGGAGAGTCCTTTGTCTGAAATGCTATACAGGCTCCTGCTTGAACAAGATATTGGACTCTTGTCATTCTATTACTTTGACTAACTATAGATCAAGGGTCTTCAAACTTGGCAAGTTTAAGACTTGTGGACTTCAACTCCCTGAATTCCTGAGCTAACATGAGTGGAGGAGGAATTCTTGGAGTCTTAAAGCTGTCAAGTTTGAAGACCCTGCTATAGACTGTTCCTAAATAGTAGTATGAATAGTAATATAGTGGTCCTTTTCTAAAAAAAAAAAAAAAACTTTATGTAGTACAACAAGTTGAGAATTGTCAGATTCAAACGTGTTAGTTGATTTCTCTGATGAAACTCAGAAGACTTTTGGCTATCAGCCCAACACTTGATAATATGTTCTAGCAGGAAGCTGCAGGCACATATAAAAGTCCATCAGTTTCTGGCATCTAATGGTGTGTACATATTCATTATGGAGTTTCATACATCGACTCATTCTTAGAATCCATAATGAGTTTCAGCAGTCCTCCATTAGGCAACTACCAAAGGTTATTATTATGTTCTTTCAGCTCCACAATTCAGAAATGGCTGTGTCAATCTCAGCAAGTATCAACAACCACTTCGAGAAACGAACAATTGTGATCTATATGCCTCCCAGTTTCATGGATTCTATTAGTTGCTGTTCTCACCAGCACCACCATGGTTTATTTGCTGCTTCCAGAATGAAATGCCGGGTTGATAAGAGATGGCATTAACAAAACAAACCTGGAATGAATGGATGGAAACTGGTCAAGGAAAGATGTAACCTAGAAATAAGGAGACATTTTCTGGGAGTGAAAAAAATGAACCAGTGGAACAGAAGTTGCCTTCAGAAGTTGTGGGAGCTTCATCCCTGGAGGCCTTCAAGAAGAGACTGGACTGCCGTCTGTCAGAAATGGTGTAGGGTCTCCTGCTTGGGGAGGAGGTTGGACTAGATGATCTCCAAAATCTCTTCCAAATATTTTTTGTAATTCTTTTAACCAGTGAAACAATTTGCCTTCAGAAGTTATGGGTGCTCCATCACTGCATGTTTTTAAGAAGTGATTGGACAGCCGCTTGTCAGAAATGGTATAGGGCTGTGATGGCGAACCTATGCCACACACGCTAGAAGTGGCATGCAGAGCCATCTCTCTGAACATGCCAGCCATCAGCCATTGCCCTTCTGGGTTCTGGTGGGTACATGCATGACGTGGGAACCTGGAAACCAGAAGAGCAGCTCGCCGGCACATATGCACATGCCGAGAAGCTGAACTTCTGGTTTCTGGTGTGGCGGTCTTCGGGAGTGCATGCACATCAGAAAGTGGAAGACCAGGTGGCCAGCATGCATGCGCATGCCAGAAACTGCAAGCTCAGCTTTTCGGCATGCGCATGTGTGCCAGGGAACTGCTCTTCAGTTTCCAGTGTACCTGCATGCCTGTGCTGGGGAGCTGCTATTCTGGTTTCCGGCAGTCCCACGCACACTTGCACTCCTGTTTCGGCACTCGGTTCCACTGGTTCGCCGACACTGATATAGGGTCTCCTCTTGAGGAGGTGGTTGGACTAGATGACCTACAAGGTCCCGTTCAACTCTGTTGTTTTAAGTTATTTGATCCATGACGAATTACTGTTAACTTTTGGGACGTTAAGATCAGAGGTGGTATTCAGCAGTTTCTGACCAGTTCTGTAGAACCGGTAGCGGAAATTTTGAGTAGTTCAAAGAACCGGCAAATCCCACCTCTGACTGGCCCCACCCCCGTTTATTCTCTGCCTCCCGAGTCCCAGCTGATCGGCTGGGTCTTCTTTTGTTGTCCTGCACAGGAGAACGGAGCTGGAAAGCAGGTTAGTGGGGTGGGGAGGGAATGGGATTTTGCAGTAACCTTCCGCCAGGAGTGGAGAGGGAATGGAGATTTTACAGTATCCTTCCCCTGCCACACCCATCAAGCCATGCCCACAGAACCGGTAGTAAAAAAAATTGAATCGCACCAATGAACCCATCTTATTCTTCTGATAACCTCCTAGAACATCTAATGTTAAGTTCAACTTGCCTCAATGTCCTCCAATCCAGTTCCCTTTGAATTCTTACACTTTTAATAGTTGGAAGCAATTATTCATGTGTGGGACACGATCGAATTGTAAGCATGCCCTTCTTATGAAATAGGTATTCTCTGAATGGTTTTTGTGGATCTCCATGAATAAGCAAGGTGGTGATCTCAGTGCAAGGAGTCACACCAAGGGCACAAGTGATTCCAGAAATGATGTGAAGTCACAAGGTCGTGGATCTCTGTGGGTCTTCTGTTTGATTAGGGTTGAAATTTGCATTATTTTGTTTAAAAGTGGATGAGAAAGTGTGAATTCAGCAGTGGACACACATGGGTGGGACCAGCACGTAGGATGGACTTTATAATACTTGAACTATGGGTTTTGTAGTATTTTGCAAAGTCATACTAACATTACCTTTTTTAATTTAGCTCACATTTTCTGCATAACCTTGTAAGAATGGAAGTCTGAAATTTTTCCATTAGCAACCAACTTGCTCTAATTAACTGCAGGATAAGACAAAACACCTTCACTGTGCTAACTAGCTATAAATGTAAATGAAAGCCATTTTTTCCAGGTTCTCTCCCTTGGGGAAAGGGAATCCTGTTTATCTGGGAACATTCCAAACAAATTGTAAATTAAATGGTCTTCCTGTCCCAGTATATAAGTGCGGTCCAGCATATTGAGGCTTGAACCCAGAACTGCCATTTGGCCATTAACTACCAACATATGACCGAGACACAGCATCACACCATAAAGCTGATCTTCTGAACCTTCTCCCGAAATTCAACTAAAAAGCCCTTTGTACAGTTTCTTTTGCAAAACAAAAAAAAAACCCAAAACAAAACTTTGGCTCTTTGCCCGTCTGGTCTGAGAACTTTTCCTGATACAGCAGCAGCTACACACTGGTAAACACTGTTTTGCAGAGAGATAAATTAGTCCTTCATGCATGAGTCTTTGCCTCTGGCTCCAAAACATTTCTTTAATTGCAGCAAATCTTCAGCATTTGCTCCTCTGGTTTGCAAGGTCCTTGCTTCCAAAATGACAAATCACTCTTGACAAAGCACAGTTACGCCTCTGGTTCTTCCCAGGAAGCTCTGGTGCAAAACACAGTAATTTATTTACTTATGAGAGGTATCTAACATGTCATTAGCATACAATCTCATTATTCTGGATCTTGATTCGCGTTCCAGAGTACGTTTAGTTCAGGGGTGTAAACTCAAAGCCCGAGGAGCAGATCCAGCCTGTGGGGTGCTCAGGTCTGCCCAAAGGGCCACCCTGGAAACAGAGAGGGACCAGCCCACGGTGCCTCTGCCAGCAAAAACAGAACTCACAAGGGCTGTGGGGAGCCCTCCTGAGCTCCATTTTCACTGGCAGAGGGTTGCTGGAGACTGTCGCAGGCGAAAATGGAGCTTGGGGGCTTGGAGATCTTCTAGTCCAACCCCCTTCTTAGGCAGGAAACCCTATACTACTTCAGGCAAGTGGTTGTCCAGTCTCTCCTTAAAAACTTCCAATGTTGGAGCATTCACAATTTCTGGAGGCAAATTGTTCCACTAATTAATTGTTCTAACTATCAGGAAAGGATAAACATGAGCCAGTTGCCCAGTGTCCAAATTTTGATCACATGACCATGGGGATGTTGTAAGTGTGAAAAATGGTCATGTTTTGTCAGTGCCATTTTGTAACTTCCAATAGTCCCTAAAGAATGGTTGTAAGTCAAAAACTACCTGTATTCTTTTTCTACATGTTTTCTTTCACCTCAGTGACCTGCAGGACAGAACTAAACTATGTCCATTCATTCTCACAAGACGCTTTTCGGAATTGGGATCATATCAGGATTTCTGGTTCAAAATTTGCAAGCATTTGTAGCAAGAAAGTCTGCTAGGACATCATATCCATGTTTTGGAGACCTGGGGATGATGTAGAAGAAGAGCAGAGCATGAGGACAGAGTCAAGAGATGAGTCAGCCTAGAGTCAAATGTCTATGGAGATTCTCAGTCATCCAGGTCATGGTTGTCCCAAAGTTGTTTTTTCAAAAGGCAACTGGACTTTCTTTGATTTTTCTTGAAGATGTTTCTCTTCCTATCCATTCTTCAGTTCTAGTGGAGGATGAAACAATTTATATAAGTCATCTGGTCGTTAGCACTCTCCCTGAGAATTCTTGAGGCCCCTTGGGGGTTTATCTGTGCCCTCAGGGTCACCTGAATAGTGCAAATGGGTGTGGAGCCTTCTTGAAACTGCTGAAAGGACTGTGTTGTAAACAGGAGATAGGTGGTGTCATATCCCTCCTCCTCTGTTGAGAGAGGACTGTTCAATCTTAACATAGATATCTCTTCCAAACCAGTGGTCCTCTCTTTCCAGAATGTGGACCAAACAAGAGTCATTATGTTCTCATGAGCGATCCTAGTCCAGCCCCTCTTGAATTCCCTTGACCTTTATTGTTGAGATATTTAATAGCTGGAGCAGTGAACGGTTGGACAATGAGTAAGAACACATAGGTAATTAGTTGAAGAGAGCCAGCCATTGTATGAGGCAATCTAAGCTGTAATTGGTTGCTGTGAGTGGAAAAGGGGAAGTTTCCTTGTTTCCCGCCTTTTTTTTTTTAACAAAATGCCCTGTGTGTAAGAATTTACCTCATGATGTCCCTGCTGTGGTGATTTAGATCATGGTGCTCCTGTTTGCCTGACTATCTAGTTTGCTGTGTATATAGTTGTAAAATATATTTATTTATTTAAAACCACAAGTTCATGTCAGCGTCTCAACTCTATTTGGACACTGGCTGCCCAATTCCCTGACCAGTTTCTTGTGTACAAGCCTGAGCAATAAGTCATCTTAACTAGAACTTCTTACGGTCCATTATTCAAGCCTGACCGATGGCCTTCATTCCATTCCCAGCTGAAAAACAACAGGACAATTTTTATCCATTCACAGATAACTTTCCTAGTTTTCCAGAAAATTTGTTTCAGCTGCTGGTTTCATTGGACTTGTTCTACTATCTTCTTCCTCTCCTTGAAGATAAACTCAACAGGTTTTCCAAGTCAACCTGCTTAATTATAAACCATACAGCCTTCCCACAGGGTTCCCTCTCCTGTCATGTTTCTCTTTTCCTATTTTCGCAATCCCCAAACCATCAGCTGCTCAGATGAGTCATACGGCTTGTGCAACTAGGCTATGAAGAATATCCTAGCTGAGCCAAATATAAATACCAATCCAGATATTTGGGGATTTAAGGTGGCGAAAAAACTATTCCAACCTAGGGAAAATTAGGCTTCCATGTTAAGGGTTGTGATTCACAGATCTTTACACATCACCTAAAGGCATATTGGAAAGCCACATGTTCCTAAGGGTTGAGTTTGATTGTGTCACTATCATGTTTTTGGTTTTGAGGGAGATGGCTAAACCCCAAACAGATTACACAAAGGAGCCAAACGAGACAGCAAAAACAAAATTAGCTTTTATGTAAAAGAGCTGTCTTCTCTAAACCATCCTACGGAGAATGTGAGTTTAAAGCAGCCACAACCACACAAAAATAAATCAGCAGGAGGAAGTCAAAACGGTGTTGGCAGCCTGACCCACAGATTATATTTGTGGAGAAATAAGGTTTATGAAAACACTTTGGAAAAACCCAACAAACATTGAAGGTGTTCTAGTCCAACCCTATGCTGAACAAATAATTGTCCAGTTTCTTCTTGGAAACCTCCAGGAGTGAAGGACCTACAATTTCAGAAGACAAGCTGTTCCACTGCTTATTTGTTCTTACTGTCAGGAAATTTATCCTAAGTTCTAGGCCCAATCTGACTCTAAGAAGTTTCCATCTGTTACTTTTTGTCCTGACTTGAAGTGCTTTGGAGAATAGGTTGACCCATTCTTCTCTGTGATATCTCACCAAGTACAGGAAGACTGCTATCATGTTACCCCTAGCCATTAAATCAAACATATCTAGTTTCCTCAACTGTTATTTTTATGGTTGCTTCTCTCCTTGATTAGTTTCCATCCGTTGCTTCTTGCCCTACCTTCAGAGTGCTTTGGAGAATAGGTCGACCCCCTCTTCTCTCAAATATTGGAACAACATTGAATAAAACTTAATAAAACTTACTTTTTAAGTTTGGCAGCTTTCATCTACTCTCACAATGTCCAGTGGGAAAAAGTTCCATGGTTTAACTATCCTTTGGAAGAGAAAAACCCCAGAGGGAGAGCAGTGAAGTGGAGTTTATAACTAGGTTTATTGTGAGGCTACATGGTGGAAGATAATCTTCCAAAATGAGGAGAAAGCTTTCCATACATACCTAGAAGCATTCCTTTCTTTTAAATTATTACTTCATATATACCTGGTCAAAATTCCAGCACTAAAACCTGACTGTGGGGCTCAATCATTTCTCACTTAACACAGCTAGCCCAAGATATTTGGGGCCTAAGGGAGGCAACACAAATGTTCTTCTGTTTTTGTAAATTACCCAGAAAGAGAGAAAAGGGATTTCTTGCTCGAGGCATAAGAAAAGAATGCAAAAAAAATGTGTGTTGCTCAATATGAAAAAAAGAAAAACCAGAGTCAAAAAACATAAAATTGTGTCAAATAGGAAACGTGAAACAGATGTTAAAGGAGAAACAGACCTCTTTCCCTAGGCTAAAAAATTCACAGGAATAGTGTCTATAACTTTGAAATAATTAGATTTATCTTGGTCCACTCTCTCTAAGTAGAAGATACGTAATTTAGGAGAAAGACTACGATACATTTCAACTGTGGGGTTTAAACTGTGCTTTCGGAGTTGGTAATTTCTTGCAGATTTTTCATTACCCAACTAGGTAACATCATCAGTTCTAGAATGGAGTGGAGTTTGCTCTCTGTTTACAGTATATACCAGTATATTGTTTGTAATGTTTGTAACCAAGTTTCAAGAGCACCAAGAATTCCTCAGTTCAACCCTGAGCTACAAATGTTCTCTTCTATGCATTGAAGAAAGTTAGCACCCACCCCTCCTAGAAGACTTAAATATTTTAGGAAATATTAAAAAGGCAGAATATTATATTTCCCTAGATGAGAAATTGAGAAACATGCTCTTGGAGACAGAAACTCAGCCCCAGCTCCCTGCCCCCGGCAAATATTTTGGTTATCTACAAGACAAAAGACTGGGCCAGCCTATCTACAAGCTAATTAGACCTTCAGCTCCAGGCTGATGGGATTAAGACATGACTCTCAGGACGTAATAGAATTAGCTCTCTACCCATCTAGCAACAGAACTCACCACATGGCACCTGGGGATATTACATCAACCCAAGGTTCAATCAACCTTAATTCAGACAAACATAACTCCACATGGGAGTCTGCAACCAATAGGATAAATGTCCTTGCCATAGGAACAGGAAGCTCAAGGTCAAAGCTCAAGAGAGGGTATAAATAACACTCACTTTCCACTCCATGTGGAAACCCAGAATCACACGTGCTTAGTAGTTCTGCTTCACCATTAAACCATCCTTCCAAGCAGCCTCCATGTTTCCAATGTCTTTCTCCCCACTTGGAACTGAACCCAGATGGACATTTCTTCCAACAGCACATACAACTAAGCACAACACTAAAGTGCTGAGATACCATACTAACCACAAATGTTTCTGATATGATCCTGGTTTCTTTTTTGTAACAAGAGACTTTGGAGGTCTTCTAGTCCATCCCACTGTTCAGGCAGGAAACTGTATAACATTTCAGACAAGTGGCTGCCCTGTCTCTTCTTAAAAACATCCAGTGATGGAGCACCTACAACTTCTGAAGGCAAACCATTCCACTGCTTAATTGTTCTCACTGTCAGGAAATTTCTCCTTAATTCTAGATTGCTTCTCTCCTTGATGAGTTTCCATCCATTGATTTTTGTCCTGCCTTCTGGTGCTTTGGAGAATAGCTTGACCTCCCCTCTTCTTTGTGGCAGCCCTTCAAATATTAGAACACTGCTATCAGGTCACCCCTAGTCCTTCTTTTCACTAAATTGAACATACCTAATTCCTGCAACTGTTTTTCATATGTTTGAGCCTCAAGTCCCTAATCATCATCTCTGCATTCTTATTCTGAGACTAGGAAGAGACACTGAATGTAGGAAAATTAAATGCAATGAAAGATGAAATGAACCAAGCACCTCCTGACATCTTCACCATCAGCAAATTGAAACAGACTTGAATTTCACAACTGTATTCAGAATGCCAGAATGCTTGCTTTGCAATACATCAACAGCAAAGAAAGCATGGCATTGTGTTCATTAGTCAGGAAGGATACGACCGAGACATTACCTTGATGCAATGCCATCAGCATAATAACAGCATTTAGCAATAGCATCCTAAGAGCAAGTTGATTTTATGGATTTTAATTCAATGGCTGTCCAGGCTTCTGTTCCACTCCCTGACATACAGACAGCCCTAGACTTACAACAGTTCATTTGAAGACCATTCAAAGTTACTGTCAGCTTTGGAAGCCATATTGACACCGGACACTTCCACACTGCCACTTTCTTGAGCCTGGAAAAATTTCTTGGAATGTATGTGGTTAGGCATAATAGCATTCTTCTTCTAAGTCAAGGTCATGTTATTTCTGCACCTGGGTGAGGGGAAGTCTCAAGTTGGGATATTACACTAATAACTAAAGCATACAAAACTTTTGCTAGACCTATACTTGAATACAGCTCATCAGTCTGGAACCCACATTATGTATCTGATATTAACACAGTTGAGAAAGTCCAGAAATATTTCACAAGAAGAGTTCTTCACTCCTCTACTCATTGCAGAATACCTTATGCCACCAGACTTGAAATTCTAGACCTAAAAAACCTATGCTGCCTTCGGTCCGATCTAAGAATAGTATATAAAATCATACATTGCAATGTCCTACCTGTCAATGAATACTTCAGCTTCAACCATAACGACACAAGAGCAAACAATAGATTCAAACTCAAGGTTAATCGCACCAAACTTGATTGCAGGAAATACGACTTCAGCAACAGAGTGGTCAATGTCTGGAATACTCTACCTGACTCTGTGGTTTCTTCCCCAAACCCCAAAAACTTTAACCGTAGACTGTCTACTATTGACTTCACCCCTTTCCTAAGAGGTCTGTAAGGGGGTGTGCATAAGCGCACCAATGTGCCTACTATCCCTGTCCTATTGTTCCTTTTATTTTTTTATTTTTCTTATATGTATCCATGTATTCATAACTATGTTTTTTACTTATACCTATTATCTTGTAAGCAATTGACAAATAAAAAAATTAAAAAAAGATGGTGATTGAGGCATGTGATGCAATGATGGCTGCAGGGGGTGGATTTGTAATTTTTTACTTATTGCAAGGAAACCCAGAACTTTCAGATTCGGGATTTCCCAGATGTGCCTATTTACTATCCAAATAAACAGAACTTTTGAGAAGATGTCTGTCTCGGAGTTATTGTTTGGAGTGGAGGTTTTCTGACAATTACAACAGCACTGAAAAAAAATGACTTATGACTAATTTTCACACTTAAGACCATCTCTGCATTTCTATGATCGTAGGATCCAAATTCAGACTCTTGAAAACTGACTCATATTTATGATGGTGCTGGGATCATGGGATCACCTTTTGCAACCTTCTGATAATAATAATAATAATAATAATAATAATAATAATAATAATAATAATAATAATAATAATAATAATAATAATAATAATAATAATATTTATTTATATACTGCTCCTCTCCCGAAGGACTCGGAGCGGTGCACAGCCGTACAGTTAAAACAATAAATATGTGAAAAAATAAAACTAAATTAAACCAAGACCCTGGCTGTAAACAATTAAAACCCCTCCCTAAAACCCTAAAATTTAATAAAAAATAAAACACCCAAATCTAAAATCAGCCCAAGCCGGCCTGGTCAAAGAGCCAGGTTTTCAAGGCACGCCTGAAGGTCCCCAGGTCCGTGGCTGTCTGTAACTCCGGGGGCAACCCATTCCAGAGGGCAGACGCCCCCACAGAGAAGGCCCTATTCCTCGGGTCACCAGCCGGCACATAGATGCCAACGGGACCCGCAGGAGACCCTCCCTGTGGGAGCGCACCGGACGGTGAGAGGAAAATGGCAGAATGCGGTCTTGTAAATATCCTGGTCCGATGCCATGGAGCGCTTTAAAAGTTATCACTAAAATCTTAAACCGCACCCGAGAGGCCACTGGCAACCAATGCAGCTCGCGCAGGAGGGGCGTCACATGCGCGAACCTTGGTGCCCCCAGAACCACCCGCGCGGCCGCATTCTGTACCAGTTGAAGCCTCCGGATGCTCCCATTCGGGTGCCCCATGTAGAGGGCGTTACAATAGTCCAGTCGGGAGGTGACCAGGGCATGAGTGACTGTGCGTAAGGCATCCCGATCCAGAAAGGGCCGCATCTGTCGAATCAGGCGAACCTGATGAAATGTCCCCCTGGAGACGGCTGTAATATTCCAAAGACAGCCGTACATCCAGGAGGACACCCAGATTGCGAGCCCTCTCTGCAGGGGGCAAAATCTCACCCCCAATAGCCAGCGATGGAACTATCTGGCTATATCGGGATGCGGGAAACCACAGCCACTCAGTCTTGGAAGGGTTGAGTAGGAGCCTGTTCCCGCCCATCCAGTTCCGCACGGCCTCCAGACAACGGGACATGACCTCCTGGCATCGTTGGGGTGGCTTGGGGTGGAGATGTACAGCTGAGTATCATCAGCGTACAGGTGACATCTCACCCCAAAGCCACAGATGATGGGCTAAGTCAATGGGGAAGCCAGATTCTCTTAATAACTGTGTTACTAACTTAGCAACTGAAGTGATTCACATAACAACTGCGGCCAAAGAGATTGCAAAATGGGGCAAAATTCACTGAACAACTGTCTCGTTTAGCAACAGAAATTTTGAGCTCAGTTGTGGTTGTATATTGAGGACTACCTGAAAATAGAATAACAGAGTTGGAAGAGACCTTGGAGGTCTTCTAGTCCAACCCCCTGCTCAGGCAGGAAACCCTACACCACTTCAGATAAATGGTTGTCCAATCTCTTCTTTAAAAACTTTTAGTGTTGGGGCATTTACAACTTCTGGAGGCAAATTGTTCCACTGGTTATTTATTCTAGTAGAAAGAGAGTAGAATTCTTTATTGGCCAAGTGTGATTGGACACACAAGGAATTTGTTTTGGTGCAAATGCTCTCAGTGTACATAAAAGAAAAGATACATTCATCAAGAGTCAAGAATCATAAGGTACAACACTTAATGATAGTCCTAGGGCACAATAAGCAATCAAAGCATACTAGGAAACAGTCAATATATATCATAAGGATACAAGCGACAAAGTTACAGTCATACAGTCACAAGTGGGAGGAGATGGGTGAAAGGAAGGACGAAAAGATTAATAATAATAATAGTGCAGACTTTTGTAAATTATTGGATAGTGTTGAGGGAATTGTTTATTTAGCAGAGTGGTGGCATTCAGAAAAAAAACTGTTCTTGTGTCTAGTTGTTCTGGTGCCCTATAGTGTTATTTTGAGGGTAGGAGTTGAAACAATTTATGTCTGGAATGTGAGGGGTCTGTAAATATGTTCACAGCCCTCTTTTTGACTCGTGCAGTATACAGGTCCTCGATTGAAGGCAGGTTGGTAGTAATTGTTTTTTCTGCAGTCCTAATTATCCTCTGAAGTCTGTGTCTGTCTTGTTGGGTTGCAGAACCAAACCAGACAGTTATAGAGGTGCAGATGAGAGACTCAATAATTCCTCTGTAGAACTGTTTCAGCAGCTCCTTGGGCAGTTTGACCTTTATCTGTTCTAACTGTCAGGAAATTTTTCCTTAATTCTGCTGTCACTCATCTCTAGTCCCTCTTTTCATCAAACTAGATATACCCAGTTCCTGCAAACATTCTTCATATATCTTAGCCTCCCCTAATCATCTTTGTTGCTCTTTTCTGCACTCTTTCTAGAGTCTCAACATCTTTTTTACATTGTGGTGACCAAAACTAGATGCAGTATTCCAAGTGTGGCCTTACCAAGGCATTATAATTATATCTGTACAAAAAGAGGTTGACGAGTGTTAGTATCATGTTTGATCTGAAATTGACAGAATCCCCAAGCACAATGCAGCTGGAGATTGGATTGCCAAAACTGGAAACAGTGAGAAGGATAATATTGAGGGTCTCTATGCCCAAGAAGGTGAAATAGAGCAGAAAACCCACCCAGATCACATAGAATAGAATAGAATAGAATAGAATAGAATAGAATAGAATAGAATAGAATAGAATAGAATAGAATAGAATAGAATACTTTATTGGCCAAGTGTGATTGGACACACAAGGAATTTGTCTTGGTGTAGATATCTCAGTATACATAAAGAAGGAACATTCGTTAAGAATCAAGAATCATAATGTACAACACTTAATGATAGTCATAGGGTACAATCAACATCAAATCATACTGGGAAACAGAGGATACAAGCAACAAAGTTACAGTCACAAGTGGGAGGGGATGGGTGATAAGGAGTGATGAGAAGATTAACAGTAGTAGTAGTGTACACTTTGTAAATAGTTGAACAGTGTTGAGGGAATTATTTGTTTAGCAGAGTGATGGCTTTCAGGAAAAAACTGTTCTTGTGTCTAGTTGTTCTGGTGTGCAGTGCTCTATAGCGTCATTTTGAGGGAAGGAGTTGAAACAGTTTATGTCCAGGATGTAAGGGGTCTGTAAAAATTTTCACAGCCCTCTTTTTGACTCGTGCAGTATACAGGTCCTCCATTGAAGGCAGGTGGGTGGTAATTGTTTTTTCTGCAATCCTAATTATCCTCTGAAGTCTGTGTCTGTCCTGTTGGGTTGCGGAACCAAATCAGACAGTTATAGAGGTGCAGATGATAGACTCAATAATTCCTCTGTAGAACTGGATCAGCAGCTCCTTGGGCACTTTGAGCTTTCTGAGATGGCGCAGAAAGAACATTCTTTGTTGTGCTTTTTTGATGACGTTGATGACACTTGATTGTGAGATGGGTGGCATATAGATTTAACAAACATTCATGCCCCTGTTAGAATCTGACTCTGAGGGAGAAGAGAAAAAGCCAACAGGGAGTGGGAGTGTGGCTCCGAAGGTTGTGGAGGAAAATGGAGAAGGGCACAGGCTGACTGGACATTCAGAGGAAGACTCAGGCCCATCCCCTCTTCATCCTAGGGCACAGAAGGAGAAGTGGATAAGGGAGAAATGTGAATGGCATGGTCTATGGGGAAGGAAAGGGCCTTGATCCCCTTCATGGGCTGCAGATGGGAGGAGTGTTTAAAAGGACAAACAGCACATGGCCAAGTGCTAGAAGCAAAATATGAAAATATTTCTAGCCTGTCAGTTCTTATCTGAGTTCTGGCGTCCTTCCCAGTGTATGTGTATTTCGATATCTGTGGACATCTTAAAAGCCTTTATCCTGCCTTGTCTCATTAATTCTTCAGTGTGGTTTGTGTTGGGTTTTTTTTCTATTTATAATTTATATGTATTTTGAGTTTGAATGGAAGTTCTTCCTTTTCGCAACTGTTTGTGGGGGAGTTTTTTCTCCAGTCAATGATAATTGGACCTTTAAAGCCAAGTTGAAGGAATTAAAGGGACTTCGCCTGTTTTTGTGACTTCGTTGCTTTTGTATCCCATCCTGGGTCATCACACAAACATTGTTTCTGCCATTCAATTCATTCCAATCGACGGAATAGCTTGCCATCTGAAGTTGTGGGTGCTCCATCACTGGAGACTTTCAAAAATAGACTATTTGACTAGGATGGTTTAAGGTCTCCTGCCTTGGGCAGGGGGTTGGACTAGAAGCCCGATGATCTATGTTCTATTGTTGTTTTAGGTTCATTTCAACTATTTCTTCAGTGTACCACAATGCACAACACATGGACATCACCTGGTGTGTACGCAGAAATAAAATCAACTATACTATGAGTAGAAGGAAGTGGAAGAGCTTAATTAGAACAGCACAGACAGGGCCAGAAGATGACTGAGGAGCAGATCACAAATTGCTCATGTCCAAGTTCTAAATTAGGCTATAATGGAAGAAGATGGCCAACCTATTTTCATAACATGATCTGGAACCTACCATCTATTGTTACATCCTCTAACCCCCACTCCTTTAACCTAAAACTATCCACTATTGACCTCACCCCATTCCTAAGAGGGACATACATAAGTGCACCATTGTGCCTACCGTCCCTGTTCTATTGTCCCCATTTATTTGTACCTATTTCCTGTATTCTTACTCATGTTTATTCTTATACCTATTACCTTGTAAGCGGTTGACAAATCAAGTCAAATCAATAAATAAATAAATAAAATAAATATCCATCAGAAATTCAAAATAGTTAATCGCCTTGATAGAGGGCCCGAGTGTTCATTTCTTAAAAAAACATTTTACAAAACTTTAGTAAGATCACACTTGGCATACTGCATCCAGTTCTGGTCCCTATAATACAAAAAAGATGTTGAGACTTTGGAAAGAGTACAGAGAAGAGCAACCAAGATGATCAGGGGACTGGAGACTAAAACATTCAATGAACAGTTGCAGGAATTGGGTATGTCTAGTCTAATGAAAAGAAGGACTAGGGATGACATGATAGCAGTGTTCTGATATATCAGGGGCTGCCACAAAACTTTGAGATTGAAGTGAAGATAATAATCTTAATAAGAGCCATAGGGTACAATAAGCAATCAAATCATACTAGGAAACAGTCAGTATAGATCGTAAGGATACAAGCAACAAAGTTACAGTCATACAGTCACAAGTGGGAGGGGATGGGTGATAAGGAGTGATGAGAAGATGAATAGTAATAGTAGTGCAGAGTTTGTAAATAGTTGGAAAGTGTTGAGGGAATTGTTTGTTTAGCAGAGTGATGGTGTTTGGGAAAAAATTGTCCTTATGTCTAGTTGTTCTGGTGTGCAGTGCCCGATAGCGTCGTTTTGAGGGTAGGAGTTGAAACAGCTTATGTCCGGGATGTGAGGGATTTGTAGATATTTTCACAGCCCTCTTTTTGACTCTTGCAGTGTACAGGTCCTCAACAGAAGGCAGTTTGGTACTAATTGTTTTTTTCTGCAGTCCTAATTACTCTCTGAAGTTTGTGACTGTCTTGTTGGGTTGCAGAAACAAACCAGACAGTTATAGAGGTGCTCAGTGGATTTTGCGATCTGTGTCATCAATGGATTCTGCAATCCGTGTCATCAATTTGGTGTTTCATTCCATGCTGTGGAATAATTTAGAAGGCTATTAGACAGATGTGCAAATTTGTCTTCCAGATTCTTCTAGATTAGACACAGAGCCATTTTAAGCTCAAAGATATACGGTGCATTTGAATACTTCTTATCATTTCTAGTGAGTGACTCACAAATTTCTTCTTCTCTGACCACAGAGTTGAAACCTCCTTGTAATTACAGAGTACCGCCTCCCATTAGGAATATCCTTGGATTTTTAAAGAATATGAGGTGTGATATCTTTGGGGTCATCAAAATCTAATTACTGCATTTTCAAGGTGTTGATTTTTTCCCCCTGTCCTGTCAATTTTTTTTTTATTTATTGTATTATTTTATTTATTTTCATTTCATTTTTTTTAACTTGAGTTGTTTTCATGGTCTTTGTTGTACTTCGATTGTCTTTACTACATTAGCTATCCAGATTCACTATATGAGACAGTGCCTATACAAGTACAGTTAGTCGTCACATCATGACTGCAATTAAGCTCAACATTTCTGTTGCTAAGTGAGACAGTGTGTGATGACCCAAGACATGGAACAAAGGCAACACAGTCACATAAGTAAGTAAGAAAAGTCTCTTTAATACCTCCAACTTTGCCCCCAATGTCCAGGTTTACCTTTGGCTGAAGAAAAAACTCTCCCAAGAGCAGCCTTTAAGTGGAAGAAATTCAGTCCAAAAACAAAGTACATATAAACTGTAAATAAAAATCCACACAAACCACATTGCAGCAATTAACTGGACAGGGCAGGATAAGAATTGCAAACTTCGAAGGCCAACAAAACACAGACAGTTGGGAAGACTCTGGGAACCCAGATAAGCCTTGAGGATTCCAGATTATTCATGATTTGGTCCCAACAACTTTGCTGTGCACAATCTCCCTTTTTAAACACTGTGTTCCCAGCTGCAGCTAATGAAGAGAATCAGGGCTCTTTCCTTCCCCATAAGCCATGCAACTCACAATGCTCCCTTCTCCATTCCTCCCTGCGTGCCCTAGGATGAAGAGGGGATGGGTTCCTCTGAATTCCCTCTCCCTTGCTCTACCTCCTCCTGTTCTGCCCAACTGGATTGTGCCCTTCCCCAGTTTCTTCTACAGTCACCGGAGCCACACTCCCACTCGCTATCAACTGCTCAGTTCCCCCTCCAAATCAAGTTCTGACAGGGGCATGACACAGTAATTAAGTGAGCTTTGCCATGACCTTTCTTGCCATAGTTGTTAAAGGGAATCACTGCAGTTGTTAAGTTAGTAATATGATTGTTAAAATGAATCTGGCTTCGCCATTGATTTTGCTTGTAGGAAGGTCGCAAAAAGTGACCTCACGACCCCAGGACATTGGAACTGTCCTAAATATGAGTCAGCTGCCAAGCATCTGAATTTTGATCCCATGACCATGAGGATGCTGCAACGGTCATAAATTAGGCTGTTGGTTTCAGCACTGAGCTTGGCAATTTGATTGCAAACGTTTCATCACCATTCGAGACCTCGTCCATGCGTTTTGAGTTGTGCTCGTCTGTCAGAACAGAGGTCTTTAAATACCTTTTTGTGAGATGCAAATTAGTCTGAATGTTGTTTTTTCGGATATTTCTGAGTCATGGTCTGATTTTGAACTGTTTGATTGACTGGCTGTTGTTGCTGAGCTACAGTCTTTTTTTAATTCACAAGCACAAATTCCAGAAGTGATATCCAAATAAGAACATATTTTCCTCTTTAAATAAAGTAGTCAATTTAGCCATTCCTGCTTTACCTTCCTTGCTATGGAAATAATGTATATTTCTATTTGCATCTAGTAATCTTTGTGAACTGTCACTATTTTTATTTGCAAAATGTGTTGTATTCTTTCAAATTCTTTGGCCTTGGTAAAAAAAAAAAAAAAACAGTAAGATTTTACTCCATGAAGGAGTGTCTTAAACTTAATGAGTTATTTGAAATCAGGATGGATTTTTCTCTGCTTGATATGTGCAGCTGAAAGAAAGGTCTGACCCAAAATTTGATATATATATATATGTGTGTGTGTGTGTGTGTGTGTGTGTATGTATGTGTGTGTGTTTATGTATGTATGTATATATATGTATGTATGTATGTATGTATGTGTGTGTGTATATGTGTATATATATAGAATAGAATAGAATAGAATAGAATAGAATAGAATAGAATAGAATTCTTTATTGGCCAAGTGTGATTGGACACACAAGGAATTTGTCTTGGTGTAAATACTCTCAGTACACATAAAGAAGGAACATTCGTTAAGAATCAAGAATCATAATGTACAACATTTAATGATAGTCATAGGGTACAATCAACATCAAATCATACTGGGAAACAGAGGATACAAGCAACAAAGTTACAGACACAAGTGGGAGGGGATGGGTGATAAGGAGTGATGAGAAGATTAACAGTAATAGTAGTGTACACTTTGTAAATAGTTGAACAGCGTTGAGGGAATTATTTGTTTAGCAGAGTGATGGCTTTCGGGAAAAAACTGTTCTTGTATCTAGTTGTTCTGTGTGTATAAATACACACACACACATATACACACACATATATACACACATATATATAATGCTTAAGTAACTCTTAAAGTAGGCAATAACTATTGAAAATGTATTTGAAAGTACCTGTATTAAGAGAAAGTTAAAGAAAACGATGTACCAATTTAAAGAAAAATTGTGTATGTTAAAAAGGATGTTTATAAAAGAAAAAAAATATATGAGGGTAGTTTGAAGGGAGGGAGCTAAATGCAATACTGAAGTTCAATGCTTGTATGTTAAGAAGTCAAAGAAAAAAAAATGTATGAGAAAGTTTTGATTTTAAAAAAGTGTTTTTTTTTTAAAAAAAAGTTTAGTACTTTGAAGTGAAAAAAAGGGTTTAAAAAAAGGTACTTAAAGACCCGTGTTCTACAGACAAGCACAACTCAAAACGCACTGACAATGTCTCCTCAAATGGTGATGAAACATTGGCAGCCAAATCACTAAACTTGGAGTTCAAACCAACAGCCTAACTACCAACCGGAGCTACTCATACTCATGATCATAAATGTGAAAAACAGTCATAAATCAGTGCCGCTGCAATTTATTTTTTGCAGTGCCACTGCAACTTTGAACAGTCGCTAAATGAATGGTTGTAAGTTAAGGAAGTCCTGTATGATTAGATATTGTTATAGGTGAAATTTGGTTATTATACTTGAGAATATAAAGAGCCGAACTGAAGCCATTTTGTGGCCGCAGTCTGAACTTTTAAAAGCTCAGAACAGTTATGAAATGTGTTTTTGTGAGACAAATATCGCTGGCTATTGGGGGGGAAATTTTGCCCCCCACAGAGAGGGCTCGCAATCTGGGAGTCCTCCTGGATGTACGGCTGTCGCTTGAACATCATGTCGCGGCCGTCTCCAGGGGGGCATTTCATCAGATCTGTCGGATCTACTGGTTGCGGCCCTTTCTGGATCGGGACGCCCTGCGCACGGTCACTCAGGCCCTTGTCACCTCTCGCCTGGACTATTGTAATGCCCTCTACATGGGGCTCCCTGCGGGGAGCACCCGGAGACTCCAACTGGTGCAAAATGCGGCCGCGCGGGTGATCATGGGGGCGTCGCGTAGCGCCCACGTGACGCCTCTCCTGCGCGAGCTGCATTGGTTGCCGGTGGCTCTCCGGGTTCGCTTCAAGGTTCTAGTTTTGACCTTTAGGGCGATCCATGGCACTGGGCCAGGTTACCTGCAGGACCACATCCTACCGGTGATCTCCAGCAGGCCGGTGCGTTCACACAGGGAGGGCCTTCTCCGGGTCCCGTCGGCCGCCATGTGTCGCCTGGTGGCCCCGAGGGGTAGGGCCTTCTCTGTGGCGGCCCCTGCCCTCTGGAATACTCTGCCGCCGGAACTGCGTACCGGCACGGACCTGAGGGCCTTCAGGCGCGCGCTGAAGATCTGGCTTTTTGAGCAGGCCGGCCTGGGCTGAGGTGGTTTTAAATTTGTCTCCATTTGTTCTGTAATTTTAAATTGGGGTTTTAAGGGTGTGGGGTGGGTTTTTCTTATTCGGCCAATATTTAATTTAATTCCTTTTAACTTTTGTATTACTGTTGGGGTCTAGATTGGCTGTACACCGCCCTGAGTCCCTAGGGAGAAGGGCGGTATAGAAATTTTATAAATAAATAAATAAATAAATATGCTAGATTGCAAAACTGTATACTCAGCTTAAGTTAGAGATATGTTCTAGAGCACTTTAACATTATATAGTCACATTTAGAGAAATTAATGACCCTATTATAGCCTTCTGGTATTTGCATAGCAGGAAATCTGGAGATAAATCTGAATAAAGAATATTGATAATCGTCCAATGTCAAATGGGGGAATTTTTGTGGAAAGACTCACAACTTTCCTATGGGATTCTGTGTATTTTTGATTAGAAAACAAGATGTGTTATGTAACTGTTTATATAACCATATTTGGATATAAATATGTGGTTTTTTTGGAACAAGGCATCTCCTTTTCCTCATACTATGACTAGTATGTGTTAAAGGTTGATCGATACTGCAATATCTTAAATAAAAGCTAGTTACTTGTTTCAGCATATCAAGTCGTTATTTCATTTCTGCTCTTATTTATAACAGATATGTAAATAAATCTATGTTCCATTATGTGGCCTAGTAAATGATCGTTGCACTTGTACCAAACCTGAAAACCTCCTAATTGCAATAACATTTAAACTCAACAGCCTATTATGCATGCCATTAGTAAGTATCCTATATACAATATCATGTTACCATATACAACATGATGAAGCTAATCTGAATAAAGTAATTCATGTCCGTTGTAGGACGACAACAAAACCACAAAGGTGATTTCTCTTCCTTCTGCTCCCCAGAGCTGCGCAGCTGCCCATTAAAAAGCCACAACAGCCACCAAATAACAAGATTCTGACATCATTGAGGCAATGATACCATCATGTCTGGTTGTCCTGCTACCCAACACATTCCAGAAACCAAGTTCATTTCCTTGACCATGTCATAAAAGCACAACGTTGTCATTTGCCGAGACTTGCCTGTGGGATCAACAGCCCATAGGATGTAGAAGGTGAAGCTTCCCTGGTGTTTAGGAGCCCTGATAGGATCAGCCACTGGGGGGTCTATGTGCAAGAGGTTGGAGGAGAAGACATCTACGGTCCCCTCCAATTCCTGTCATTTCTGAAGGATGGAGTTGTCTTGAAACAGACGAAGGCTACCGAAGGGTGACTTTCAAGAGTTTTATTTGTTCTGCGGTGGTCTGACTGACAACTATCCAAGCTGAGGCATGTTGGCCCTTGCAAAGAAAGATGAAAAAAAAAATGTTTACAATCCTTAGAAGTGTCTGCAAGATGGAATACATGCAGGGGTGGAGCTGCTGGGGGTTTACAGGGGTTCAAGAGAGCCCTTAGCTAAGATTCTGTGCAATTCAGGCAACCCCCAAATTCCACTCCTGGCTGGCTCCTCCCACCCAACCCCTCTCAGGAGTCCCCACGTGGCCCGTTTTGGATGCAGGTAAATGCAGGGCAGGCATGGAGGCTTGAGGAAGATGAAAGAAGGGCTTCCTAGAAGTTCGGGGAGGCCAAAAATGGGCCCATTTCCGGCTACCAGAGGGCCTCCGGAGCCTGGGGAGAGCAAAAATGCCCCCCCCCCACCATGGTGCAGGAGGCCGACTAGACCACACCTGCCATGGCCACACCCACCCAACAACCAGGCAGAGAACCTGTTGCTAAAATTTTTGAAGCCCACCCCTGAATACATGGTTAAAAAGAAAGAAACAGACATGAACCAGAGCAGGTAATCAAGAAGAAGGGGTATTCTTCTTGGCTGGGCAGGAAGTGCTTTCTGTTCTGTTCTGTTCTGTTCTGTTCTCCTGGAGAAAGAGAGACTGGGTGTGTGGAACAGAGGAGGCAATTGATGGGGGAGTCAGAATAACAGAGTTGAAGGGATCTTAGAGATCTTCCAGTCCAGCCCCCTGCCTAGGCAGGAGACCTTACATCATTTTCAGAGAAATGACTGTCCAGTCTCTTCTTAAAAACATCCACTGTTAGAGCACCCACAATTTCTGGAGGGCAAGTAGTTCCACTGATTAATTGTTCTTCACCATTAGGAAATTTATCCTTACTTCTAGTTTTCTTCTCTCCTTGGTTAGTTTCCATCCATTGCTTCTTGTCCTGCCTTCTGGTGCTTTGGAGAATAGCTTGACCCCCTCTTCCTCTCTGTGGCAGCCCCTGAGATATTGGAAGACTGCTATCCTGTCTCCCCTAGTCCTTCTTTTCCTTAAGCTAGACATACCCAATTCCTGCAACCATTCTTCATATCTGGTGGGTGCTCCATCTTGAAGTCAGAGTAGCCTGCTCCAAATTGGACTCTTATTTTAAAAGGACTATTGAAGTCCTTCTATTGAAGTCAGGTTTCTGGTTTGGGATGCAAGATCTCTTCCAGGTACAACAAACACCAATAACTCAACCGAACAAGTTGGGGGGAAAAAACCCATACAAGTTCATTTCAATATATAATTACTGCAGCGAGAATATTGCATGGACAGAGATGGAAAGATTCTTCGTGGCAGCTGCTCAAATATTGGAACACTGCTAACATGGCACATGTAGAAGATCCAGGATGGGTTTAGGGTTAGGGTTAGTGTTCTGGATTGGTTAATATTTGAAATACTTACTGTTCATTGGTCTACATTCCGGCGGGAGATCCTCGCGCCGTCATTGGTTGGCTTAGGCGCGGGAGCCCTTTAAAAGAAGGGCTGCCGCGCCGCCGAGTCAGTCGGTGTCCTGAGAATAAACAAAAAGACTGAATCACTATACGTGTGTGCCTCTTCATTGCCGCTCCAAAACACTGGCGACGAAGGTGGGATCGAGGCAACACGTTTAGAGAGTGCATAGCGGCGGAGAGCGAGCGGCATCATGTCCGGAAGCAACGCACCGCCTGAAAAATTCAACCCGGCCAAGGAGGAATGGCAGACGTATGTGGACCGATTCCTCATGTTTTTGGAGAGTAGCGATCTGAGCGGAGTGTCGGATCACCGAAAGAGAGCGGTGTTTTTGACCCACTGCGGCCAAGCCGTTTTTCGGATGGCAAAGGTGCTAGCGTCTCCAATCGATGTCAAAACGCTAACTTGGCCCGAGCTAGAGAAGATCCTGAGGAAACACTATGCGCCCACAGTTTCCTGCCTGATAAAGCGCCATGAGTTTTACCTCCGGAACCAAAAAGAAGGTGAACCTATCGCCGATTTCGTGGCAGACTTAAGAGAAATAGGTGGAGAGTGCGAATTCTCGGATTTCAATGAGGCGCTAAGAGACCGGATCGTTTTAGGCTTAAAAGATCCAATATTGCAGAGTAAGTTGCTAAACCGACCCAAGATAACAGCCACAGAGGCCATCGAAGAAGCCACCGCAGCCGAAGCTGCTCACAAATCGGCGGCAAGAATGAAACAGATTAATCAAGCTGCACACCACAAATCCAAAGAAGCCACCAAAGCTGATGATGAACAAGGAAAAACCTCAACACACTACGAGGATCTTGAAACTGAGACCAGTAGTGAAGAAGACGAGGTTTGCCACCTAAAAGCCGCGAGAGGAAAAAAAGAGCGGGCACCCAGGCGGTTTGATTTTGAATGCAACCGTTGTGGTGGAAACCACCCCAGATCAGAGTGCCGGTTCATAGACGCAATATGCCGAAAGTGTGAAAAGAAAGGGCACATTGCAAGGGTATGCAGAGCCCGATCAAGCTACAGCCCCAGGCGAAGAGAAAGCCCTCCCCCAAGAGAGAGAGAAAAGAAAACAAACAACCGTTGGAGCCAGGAAGGAAGGAATAGAAAGTTTAAAGAGTCATCTTACAAGAAGGAAGAAACACATCAAACAATAATAATTGGTCACTCTAATACAAAAAACGTCAAAAAAGTCCACGTGCAAGTAAGAATTGAAGAAAAAAATTGTGAAATGGAAGTGGATTCGGGATCATTCCTTTCCATGGTTTCCTGGGACACTATTAAGAAATTGATCCCAGACATACGGCGAAGCGAACTAGACAAACAGAAATTAACGCTCAAAGACTACCAGGGAAACAGAATTCCGGTAGTAGGGATTGGACATTTCCAGGTAACCTTCAACAACCATACTGAGATTCTGCCCCTAACAATCGTGGACCGGAACAGACCCAGCCTCTTAGGACTGGAATGGTTCGAACCGCTGGGAATAGGGATGACCGGTATCAACCATATCACAGACGCTGACTGGGAGGCAGATCTCATTCAAGAATTCCAGGACCTGTTCAGCGAAGAATTAGGCAAGTACCGGGGTAACCCGATCTCTTTTAACATAGACCCCAAGGTAGCCCCAATTAGACTAAAGGCTAGACGGGTACCTTTTGCCTTAAAGCCAAAAATAGAAGAACAACTGGATAAACTAGTAAAGCAAGGGGTCCTCGAGCCAGTTGACCACGCTAAATGGGAGACCCCTATAGTGACCCCTATAAAAGCAGACGGGTCGGTTCGTATTTGTGGGGACTATAAGGCGACCCTCAACCATGCACTACAACAGAGCGCATACCCCGTGCCTGTCGTGCAACACTTGCTACATTCTATCAAGGGCGGAAAGATTTTCGCTAAACTCGATTTGGCTCAGGCTTACCAGCAACTGCCCGTTGACAAAAAAACAGCTGAAGCCCAAACTATTGTAACACACCGGGGTGCATTTAAGTGTAATCGCCTCCAATTTGGCGTTAGCGTGGCACCAGGCATTTTTCAATCTCTTATGGAACGCCTCCTTCAAGGAATTCCTGGAGTCATTCCATATTTCGATGACGTCCTAATTGCAGCTAAACACAAATTGCAACTGCGAGACCGCTTAAGAAAAGTACTGACCAAATTTACTGAGGCTGGGTTTAAAGTCAAAAAAGACAAATGTACCCTTATCACAGACAAAATAGAGTTTTTAGGATACCTAATCGATGGCAATGGCATCCATCCAACAGCAGGAAAAACCCGTGCTATCAAAAATGCCCCCACACCAACTAACAAGGCTGACCTACAAGCTTTCCTAGGGTTGATAAATTTTTACCATGTCTTTTTGCCCCAGAAAGCCACGGTGGCGGAACCCTTGCATAGACTTTTGGACAAAGACGCATCGTGGAAGTGGGGACATCGGGAAGAAACAGCATTTAACAAAATTAAAGACATGATCACTTCAGCTCAAGTGTTAATTCAATATAACGAGACTTTGCCATTGTTACTAACTTGTGATGCCTCCCCCTTTGGAATCGGAGCTGTCCTGAGCCACCTTCTACCTAACGGCAGAGAGGCTCCGATTGCCTTCTATTCAAAAACCTTGTCCCAAAGCCAAAGGAATTACAGTCAACTGGACAAGGAGGCACTAGCCATAATTTCGGGTATTAAACGTTTCCATGAATACCTGTATGGCCGATCATTTTCTATCATCACCGATCACAAACCCCTACTAGGTATCCTGGCGGGTGACAAACCCACTCCCCACATTCTATCACCCAGAATGACAAGATGGTCAGAATTCCTGGCCGCTTACAATTACACCCTGTCTTACCGCCCGGGTCCGACCATCACGCACGCCGATGCTTTAAGTCGTTGCCCGTTACCAGACTCTGATCCTGAACCAAACCCCAGCACTTCAACCTTTTTGATTGAGACCCTGCCCGACCTCCCGATGACAGCAGCAGACATCGCGCACGAAACCTCTAACGACCACCTACTGCATACCGTGAGTAGGTGGATCATAAAGGGTTGGCCTGACTCTGAGTTACAAGAACAGCACAGACCGTTTAAACAGAGACAAATGGAACTGTCCGTACTAAAAGGCTGTGTACTATGGGGGGATCGAGTGGTCATTCCACAAAAACTGCGAAATCCCATATTGAAACTATTGCATGAGGGACACCCCGGGGTGGTAAAGATGAAAAGTCTAGCTAGAAGTTATGTATGGTGGCCTGTGTTAGACAAGGATGTTACCGACTGGGTCGCGGGTTGCCAGCCCTGCCAGACTTCCCGGCCCTCACCCCCAAAGGCACCAGCTACTGAGTGGGATCTACCTAGGGGCCCTTGGTCTAGAGTCCACATAGATTTTGCAGGTCCGACTAAGGGACATACCTTCTTGATTCTGGTAGACGCTTATTCCAATTGGTTAGAAGTGAGCCTCATGAAATCAACCTCTTCTGAAGCTGTCATCCGACAGCTCAGTCACTGGTTTGCCACCCATGGTTTACCAGACGTCCTGGTATCTGACAACGGCCCTCAATTCACGGCTACAGAATTTGAGGGCTACCTAGCAAGTTTGGGCATACGCCATGCTTTAACCGCGCCGGCACATCCGGCAGCGAATGGACGGGCCGAGCGCATGGTCCGGTTTACCAAGGAGTCCCTTCTTAAGTTAGACCAGGGCCCTATACAAACACGCATCGACAAATTATTGTTCCTCCAACACACTACACCTAGTAGCACTACTAACAAAACTCCTGCTGAATTACTTATGGGGAGAAAACTACGTTCCCCTCTCGATAGACTACACCCCACCTACTCTACAGAGAAACCCCTAGATTCTTCAACCAAAGTCCGAACATTCCGAATTGGGGATTTAGTTTACGCTAAAAACCTGGTAGGGCACCCCTTATGGGTGCCAGCCACCATCACACATCTAACCGGACCCCGTTCTTACCGGCTTACCACCGCTGATGGCAAAAGCTGGAAGCGACACATAGACCAACTTCGAACTCGCACCCACCCCAGACCTGGCGATTTTCCTGGGGGGGAAGGGGAACAACCATCAAGCAGTCTGGATAAGGGAAGCCCACTAACAAACAATGACACCCTAACTCACACACACACACCCTCAACTCTAGCTCCGGTCGGGTCGCGCTGCTACGCACCTGATCCTGAAGAACGTCCCGCTGAAACATCTGACAGGGTCGTCGATAATCCAGGCCGAGCAGGGAGCGGCATGGCCACGTCAACTAGCCCAGTTAGGCCCGTTGGTAGTGACGCAGCCGGCTCGACCTGCTCGAAGTTTCCAGGGCCGGAGGCGAGAGGAGCAACAGGTCCTTCCGCACCAGCCGATGGTAACGACGCAACTGAGCCGCGCAGGTCCAGTCGGACTCACAGGAGCCCCGCCTATCTACGTGATTACGTAACATAGGCGCGGCTCCTGATTGGTCAGACTGGACCAAGGAGGGAGGGGTGTTCTGGATTGGTTAATATTTGAAATACTTACTGTTCATTGGTCTACATTCCGGCGGGAGATCCTCGCGCCGTCATTGGTTGGCTTAGGCGTGGGAGCCCTTTAAAAGAAGGGCTGCCGCGCCGCCGAGTCAGTCGGTGTCCTGAGAATAAACAAAAAGACTGAATCACTATACGTGTGTGCCTCTTCATTGCCGCTCCAAAACAGTTAGGGTTAACCCTCCTGCAGATGAACCCAAAGAGCCAACAGAAGGAAGACACAATCCTATACTCTTAACTCTAGATGATTCTTCTCAATCTTAGCCATTTGAAGATGGGTGAACTTCAAGTCCCAGAATTCTCCAGCAAACCTGCTGGCTGGGGGAATTCTGGGAGTTGAAGTCCACCCATCTTCAAGCAACCAAGTTTGCGAAACATTGTTCTAGGCGAAGGACAGGCAGTCCTCAACGTACGACCACAATGAAGCCCAACATTTCTGTGGCTAAGCGAGACAGTTACCGAGTGAATTTTCCCCCCATTTTGCGACCTTTCTTTCAACTGTTGTTAAGTGAATCGCCACCATTGCTAAAGTAAGTAACACGGTTGCTAAACGAATCTGGCTTCCCCATTGACTTCGCTGGTCAGGCGGTCGCAAAAAGGGGATCACTGCAACCCTTATAAGTCCATGCCAGTTGTCGAGCATATGAATTCTGATCATGTGACCCTGGCAATGCAAGGAGTGAAAAATGTCCATAAGTCATTTTTTTCAATGTCATCATAACTTTGAATGGTTACTAAACAAGCAGTAATAAGTTGAGGTCAGACCAGCCACTTTTAAAATGATTTCAAACCTGGGAAGCATTATAATTTTTTCTTTAAAAATTATATATATATATACACATACACATACACATACACATACAGTGAAAATGGAAAGGGGTGATTTCAATTGAGCAGTTCTAAGTAGACAAAATAAAATTCTTTTGTTAGTTCAAGGTCATTTAGTGTGGCACAGGATGGAAAAAGGATCTTACTCTGGGAAGGATCATGATTGTCCATGTGATGCGATGATGGCCAAAAGGGGATGGATGGTAGTTTGGGACAATGTGGGAATCTCCAACGAGATTCCACAGATGTGTCAGGTGCTGTTCTAATAAAGGTACTTTTGAGATTATGCTTGTCTCGGAATTACTGATTGGAATGGAGGTTTGCTGGAACGCTGACACATACATACATACATATATACATACATACATATATACATACATACGTATGAATAAATGTATATAAGATCTATATTATATTATATTACACTAGAATGATGACCAAAATTTATATCAAAACGACTCCACCACGTTCAACGTTTTTAAATGTTACATTTAATAAAAAATTAATTAAAATAAATTAAAAAGGAGGGGAAAAAGAGGAGGTTTACTGTAATGGGAGAATAAAAGGAAAATGATGCCCACTTCCGACTCTTTTTGGCTCATTCAAAGGTAACAACCAGTGGTTGGATTCAGCCAATTCGCACCACTTTGGGAGAACCAGTTGTTAAGTTTCTGAGCGGTTTGGGGAATTGCTTGTTGGAAGAAATCATTAGGGCAGAGAACCAGTTGTTAAATTATTTTAATCCCATCACTGGTAACAACATTACAACTACAACTTTTTTGCTTTTACACAGCAATATGTACAAGCCATTTCTATAACAACGAGACTGTCCGATTTACAGAAACAGAATCAGGGATTATTAATCTTAATTTCCACATCCATTCCATGCCGGCTAGGGAGGGTGGAATTAACAGATAACAGATAATCAGAGTTGGAAGAGAACGTATAGGTCATCTAGTCTAACCCCCCCGCCCAAGCGGGACACCCTACACAATTGTCTGTCGAAGTGATGGCCCGGTACCTGGAGGCTGTGCAGTGTTGGATGGGGCGGAACAGGCTTCGGCTCAACCCATCTAAGACCGAGTGGCTGTGCTTCGCAGCACCCCGATACAGCCAGCTGGTTCCAACGCTGGCTGTGGGGGGGGTGGGAAATCCTTGCCCCCACAGAGGGGGCGCTCAATCTGGGTGTCCTCCTGGATGTACGGCTGTCATTGGAAGACCATGTGGCGGCCGTCACCAGGGGGGCTTTTCGCCAGGTCCGTAGGATCTACCAGTTGCGGCCCTTTCTGGATCGGGATGCGCTTCGCACGGTCACTTCCACTCTCGTAATCTCCCGCCTAGACTATGCCAATGCTCTCTACATGGGGCTCCCCTTGAAGAGCACTCAGAGGCTCCAGCTGGTGCAGAATGCAGCCACATGGGTGGTGTTGGGGGCTCCTTGGGGCTCCCATGTCACGCCGCTCTTGCATGAGCTGTATTGGCTCCCAGTGGTCCTCCGGGTGCACTTCAAAGTATTGGTTACCATCTTTAAAGTGCTCCATGGCTTGGGGCCGGGGTATCTACAGGACTGCCTCCTGCCATTATCGGCCTCCCACCGGCCAATACGCTCCCATAGAGTGGGTCTCCTCGGGGTGCCGCCGGCTGGATGGCTGGCGACCCCAAGGGTGCAGTCCTTCTCGTTGGGGGCACCCTCCCTCTGGAACGAATTACCCCCGGAGATGAGGACCATCCCTGATCTCCTGACCTTCCGACGGGCGGTGAAGACTCATCTATTTCACCAAGCCGGTCTGGCCTAGGGTTCTCTTAGAGTTTTAATCTGGTTTTATCTGGTTTTTAAGCTTTTTAATTCTCCTTATATACTTTTATTTCAGCCACTATAGATTTGATTTTAATTGTTTTTTAATTTTGTATTGTTGTGGTATTTTTAATCAGCTGTACACTGCCCTGAGTCCTGTCAGGGAAAGAGGGCGGTATATAAGTTTAATAAAATAAATAAATAAATAAATTTCTGACAAATGGCAGTCCAATTTCTTCTTGAAAGTCTCAAGTGATGATGCTCCCACAACTTCCGAGGGCAACTTCTGTTCCATTGGTTGATTGTTCTCACTGTCAGAAAGTTTCTCCTTATTCCCAGGTTGAATCTCTCCTTATTCAGTTTCCATCCATTATTCCTTGTCTGGACTTCAGTTCCCTGGGAGAATAGCTTAACCCATTCCTCGCTGTGGCAGCCCCTCAAATATTGGAAGACTGCTATCTTGTCTCCCCGGGTCCTTCTCTTCACTAGACTAACCAAGCCCAGAATTCTGGGAGTTGAAGTCCACCCATCTTAAACTCGCTGAGAAACCGCACTTCTAGAAGATGGGACACTGAATTCCATGCAGCTGATGGGTCAGGAAAGATGGAGAGATGGAGAAGAAGAGAGAAACCAAGAGCATTCTTAACTTGTGGCTAAGTCAGTGTGGGAGAAAGAAACAAACCAGAAGCACTTTTGCATGATAAACAAAACAGTAGCACATTAAGTCTTGCAATTAAGACTTAAATCCAGATATTAAATCAGAGGGTGTATTTAGAGTTGACCGTAATAAGTAGATTCATGCATATACAAACAAACAAAAAAATATCTACATAAAGGCTGGTGTATAAACTTGGCATTATGTCGGTATGGTAACAAACAGCCTTGTTTTCACTTTTCGGCGAATGTCCCCATTGGGTGTGCATATCTATTTCTTTTCTTTTCCTTGGATGGTTGTGATAGATTATGCCAAGTGATAGAGCCCCTTAAAGCTTTTCTGATTTATAGAATACAGGCAGTTCTCGACTTACAACCATTCGTTCAGGGACTGTTACAACAAGCACAGGAAAAAAGTGACTCATGACCGTTTTTTTCACTGTTGCAGCATCTTGATCAGAACTCGGGTGCTTGGCAACTGTCTCGTATTTATGATGGTTGTAGAGTCCAGTGGTGGAATGGCTGCCGGTTCGCACCAGTTCTTGTGAACCAGTAGCACCAATGAGCAGTTGGGCCCATCCACCCTCACCCATCCTTTCCTGTGTTTTATTTCCTTGTTTGTGAGCTCAGCTGATTTGCGCTGCGCTGTGCCTCAGCTGTTTTACTCACCAGGGTTGAATACAGCAGAACCTCTGGGTCGCAAACGCTTCCATTCACAACCAAATCGGGTGACGAACAAAAGTTCTTACCTCCGGTCGCGAGTCCCATGGGTGGCGATTTGCCCTTCCATGCCAATTTGCCCTTCCATGCCATATCATTTTTGTTTTTACGCGCATGCGCATCCGATGACAAGAAAATCGAATGATGACTGAATTCTCAGAACGGATTACGGTCGTCACCGGAGGTTCTACTATACAAGGTCAATTTTGAAGCTTAAAATTGGTGATTTATGGATGTTGCGCACGTGCTCTCTCTCATAGAACCATAAAAAAGGGTGAATCCAATGGTAGGATTCAAAAAAAATTTACTACCAGTTCTATGGGCATGGCTTGGTGGGCGTGGCAGGGGAAGGATACTGCAAAATCCCCATTCCCTGCCCACCCAACTAACCTGCTTTCCAGCTCTGTTCTCCTGTGCAGGGCAACCAAAGAAGACCCAGCCAATCAGCTGGGACTCAATGGGAGGCGGAGCATAGATGGGAGTGGGGTCAGTCAGAGGTGGGTTTTGCCGGTTCTCTGAACTACTCAAAATTTTCACTACCGGTTCTCTAGAACCGGTCAGAACCATCTGAATATACCACCTCTGGGTGAATCCCACCACTGGCGGAGTCCCAGCATCATGTGATCCCCTTTTGCCAACATTTCTGATCAGCAGTTGATGGGCAAACCAGATTCACTTAACAATCATGTTTCCTAACTTAACAACCACAGTGATTCACTTAACAACCGCAGCACAAAAGGTCCTAAAACAGGACAAAAGTAACTTAGCAACAGAAATCTACCCCTACAGATGAAAACATCATAACAATAGCACTTAGATTTATATACTGTTTTATAGTGCTTTATAGACCTCTCTAAGTAGTTTTACAGAGACAGCCTGTTGCCCCAACAATCTGGGTCCTCATTTTACCAACCTTGGAAGGACGGAAGGCTGAGTCAACCTTGAACCCATCAGGATAGAACTGCTGGCAATGAGCAGAGCCAGCCTGCAATGCTGCATTCTAACCACTATGCAACCACAGCCCTTCCTTCCTTCCTTCCTTCCTTCCTTCCTTCTTTCCTTCCTTCCTTCCTTCCTTCATTCATTCATTCATTCATTCATTCATTCCCTCACCTATACCTTTCTTCCTCTTTCACTCTTCCTTCTCTCCCTCCCTCCTAAACATTTCCTTCCTTCCTTCTCCCCTTCCTTCCTCCCTCACCTATCTTTCTTTCTCTTCCACTCTTCCTTCCCTCCCTGCCTCCTACATATTTCCTTCCTTCTCTTTTTCTCAAATCAATCCTTCCTTCCTTCCTTCCTTCCTTCCTTCCTTCCTTCCTTCCTTCCTTCCTTCCTTCCTTCCTTCCTTCCCTCCCTCCCTCCCTCCCTCCCTCCCTCCCTCCTTCCTTCCTTCCTTCCTTCCTTCCTTCCTTCCTTCCTTCCTTCCTAGCAATAACTGAGACTTATATACCACTTCACAGTGCTTTCCAGCCCTTTCTTAGCGGTTTACAGAGTCACCATATTGCCCCCAACAATTTGGGTCCCCATTTTACCCATTTGGAAGGATGGAAGGCTGAGTCAACCTTGAGCCTGGTGGGATTTGAACTGCCAAATGCCAGTCAGCCGGCAGTCAGCAGAAGTAGCCTGCAGTACTGCACTCTAACCACTGCGCCACCGAGTGCTCTAATTAATAATTGATAATAATTTTTAAAAAATATTAGACTGGGAGGAGATGAATAGATTGACATTAAAAATAAAAGATGAGGAAGAAACAGAATATTTTTCAACATAGGATATGTTTTATCAATGGTTAGATAAAAGAGGTAGAAATTAGAAGATGAAAAATCACCATTATGTGTAAGTAAAGGACGGAAAATTATTGTTATAAATAAACATTATTATCATCATTATTATTACCTAATGCCTTCCCATATTTGAGGGGCTCTCCCAGAGAAAGGTAGTTAATTTATTCTCCAAAGCAACTGAGGGCAACACAAGAAGTAACAAATGGATGATCATTAAAGAGAGAGCTAACCTAGAACCATGGAGAAATTTCAGGACAGTTGGAACAATTAATCAGTGGAAGGCATAACCATGGGACTCTGTAACTTCAATAAAATTTGTCACCTTGAGCCTGGTGGGATTTGAACTGCCAAATAGAGAAGGATCTTGTACTTCCACCAGTCAAAGCGTTGTTGGAAGACATACAGGCTTTGAGGAAGACTAACCAAGAATAGATGTTTACTGCAAAGCACCTGAAGGCAAGACATGAAGCAATGGATGAAAACTAATCAAGAGGACCTACCTAGAATGAAGGAGAAACGTACAACAGCGAGAACAGTTAATCAGTGTAATGGCTTCCCTTCCTAAGTTATGGGTGCTCCATTGATGGAGATTTTCAAGAAAAGATTGGACAGTCATTTGTTTGGGATGGTGTAAGGTCTCCTGCTTTGAGCAGGGGGTTGGACTAGAAGACCTCCAAGGTCCCTTCCAACTCTGTTATTCTGCGTTTTGTATTCTGTATAACCTGCCTTCCTATCCTGGTTGGCCAAGTCATTGTCAAGGGGAAATAGGCAATCCTTAGCGTGAGTTGGGGAAATAAATTGTCAGATCTGTGTACCTGCCATTCTTCAATGGAAGAAGAAGGAGGGGGGGGATAGGTATAAGTAATCCTTTTTGATGTAACCTGAATAGCTTAAATCTTATATTGATGATATACAACTGGAGGACTGGAGCCAGATGTCTAGAAACTTGTCACCTCTTGGAGAGAGAGCAGGAGGAGAAGGGACCATAAAAATTCCAGCTCTGAAAGACACTCCCTGGGAAACTCTTCTAAGATACATTCTCAGGGGAAAAAAAGGGGGGGGGGGGGCAGAATTAACATGTTGGTTCTTTGTTTGACTAAATCCACATCAGAATAAGGGGAGGAGTTCTAACTCCCTCTATCTATTACTTTATTCCTGGAAGCATCTTAGATTCTGCTTTGACTAGTACCTGGATCACTTCCTTTCAATAAAGAATTCCTTTTGAAGTACCTAGCTTTCAGAAGTTCATTCTTTTCAGTTGAAGGAGAAAAGTCCAGTGCTTACAGAAATATCCTGGGTTTTTCAAAACCGGCTTACGGTTTGGGGTGTCATACAGGCACGGCTTCAATGATGGAGATGATTCAAGTTTTAGCATTTTTATCGAGTAATAAAATATGATAAGATGCAAAATAAAATAAATAAATAAATTTGAAAAGCCGTGGCGAGGCAGAGGGAGAAGAGAAGCAAGGGCCTAATGGAAAAAAAATATTGGAGCTTTGTTATTAAGTATGTTGAAAATAGCGAGACTATATCGTATGCATAAAAATGGTATATTGTAGGCCCTTTGATTCCTACCATGGATGAAGGATTGCAGAAGCTGATGGAGTTGGCTGAAATGGCAAATCTGACCACTTTGATTAAAGAAAAGAACATAAATACTTTTGTTACCACTTCTGAACTAACAATGCTTGATGTGGAGAAGAATGAAACTCTGACTTTGGGTTTTACTGAATAGGTTGACAGATCTTTATAAAAATGGCTAGTTTATATTATTATGAAAAGGCAAAAAAGTTGTGATCTGACACTAATGCCTTATTTTACTGCAGCAGAGAGAGTTGGAAGTCAATGCTTTTTTTTTACTTTTTGTTTTCTTACACTTCCTCGCTTCTCTTCCCCCCTCTTCCTTCCCAAGAACAGAGATGATTTGAAGGCCATCTTGGCCTCAGGACTGGAGAAGCAACCTCTGTCATTGAGCTGGGCAAGACGCGATGCAATGCCTGTGAGTGGAAATACACAGCAGCAGGAAAAAGGGCCATCATCTTTAAAGAGCAGCAAACGAAAGGAAAACACATGGAAGAGAAGAGAAAACAAACCCTCCATCACAAACCAGGAGAACCAGTCTGGACGAGAAGTAAAACATTCTCAAGGAGAAAAAAAAAATCCAAGGAAGTCCAGCTGCCTTTGGGGAAAGTACTTTTGGTACTCCTGGGATGTCAGCCCTAGCCTCCTGCCTCTCGCTATTCAAGGGATGTGTGTGTGTATGTGTCCCCGTCCAATTTTGGCCAAACTAGCTGGATAAGAGATTCCAACTGGAGAGTAGAAGTGGGCTGGGAAGGTGGAAAGGCTGGGGTTAAAGGCATGCCACACACATCTCCCGGCTCAGACCCTCTTCCCATGCCCGAGGGTCAGCCCAGCCCTCTGCCTCCCACTAGCCAAGCGGGCGGGTGCCCCAATTTTGGTTCCCCAGGACAAATCCCGTGGGGCGAATAGGAAACTCCGACTGGAGAGTGGAAGGGCTGAGGTAGGAGGGCGGAAAAACTAAGGTTAGGAGGCGCGACCTCCGGCTCAGCCCCTCTCCCCGCGGCTGTGTCTCCGACGCAGGGATCAAGCAGGACGCCGCAGAAGCTGGTCTCCGGCCGTTCCGCAGGGCAGGGCGAAGTGTCACAGGCTGCTCACCCCGCCCTCGCCGCGCGCTCCTTAAATGCTGAGCGATGCAGGCGCCGCCGCCGCTTCTTCTTCTTCCTCCGGTCCGTTCAGCCGTCACCGGCCGCTCACCATGAAGCCGCTCTTCGCCGCGTTGCTAGCTGGCCTCCTCTGCATGCAGACAGGTAAGGCTCACTCCTTCCACCGCGGTAGGAAGGTCGAAATCTACCTGGATTGTGGCTACGTCCTAGGAAGTGCATCGCGATGCTGCAATTCGTGGCTGGGAGTAGGAGGGATTGGACTCCATCCCAGCCGGGCGGCGGTTCTAAGGGGCCAGGGGAGCTGAAGTCCCCCCTCCCCCCGATTCAGGTGGGATTCAAAGATCTGGGCCACCTGCAATGCCAGTTTTGGTTAACGTTGGCTCGCCAAACGGTTATTGCGCGTGGTTGTCGGGATCTGCAATTGTTATTTTGGATGGGGGAAATATTGAAAGAACAGATTAACGGAGTGGGAAGGGACGTTGTAGGTCATCTAGTCCAAACCCCCCCACCGGCCGAAGCAGAAGACCCTACACCGTTTCTGACAGACGGCAGTCCAGTCTCTTCTTGAAAGCTTCCAGGGATAAAGTCCCCACAACTTCCGAAAGCAAATTCTGTTCCATTGGTTGATTGTTCTCACTGTCAGAAAGTTTCTCCTTATTTCCAGATTAAATCTCTCCTTGTTCAGTTTCCATCCATTATTCCTTGTCTGGCCTACAGGTGCCTTGGAAAATAGCTTGACCCCTTCCTCCCTGTGGAGCCCCTCAAATATTGGAAGACTGCTCTCATGTCTCCCCATGTCCTTCTCTTCACTAGACTAGACAAACCCAATTCCAGCAACCGTTCTTTACATTTAGAATAGAATATCAGAGTTGGAAAGGACTTTATAGGTCATCTAGTCCAACCCCCAGCTCAAACAGGAGACCCTACACCATTTCTGGCAGATGGCAGTCCAGTCTCTTCTTGAAAGCTTCCAGTTCTGAAGCTCCCACAACTTCTGAAGGCAACTTCTGTTCCATGGATTGATTGCTCTCACTGTCAGAAAGTTTCTCCTTATTTCCAAGTTGAATCTCTCCTTGTTCAGTTTGCATCCATTATTCCTTGACTGGCCTTCAGGTGCTTTGAAGAATAGCTTGTCCCCTTCCTCTCTGTGGCAGCCCCCCCTCAAATATTGGAAGACTGCTTTCCTGTCTCCCCTGGTCCTTCTCTTCCCTAGACTAGCCATGCCCAGTTCCTGCAACCAGTTCATCATATGTTTTACTCTCCAATCCCCTAATCATCCTGATTGCTCTTCTCTGCACTTTTTCCAGAGTCTCAACATCTTTGTTTAAAAAACAAAACCAGACCTCTCTTTACAAATGTTTCTTTAGCATCCTGATTTAGCCTGGTTTAAGCCAAGTATGGTTTCTTCAATGACCCCCATTGTCCTGCTGCCAAGGATAGCCCGACCCCGAAACTAAATCAATCTACTGGATTGGAAGAGTTAAAATGCAGTTAGGCAGTTGAGATCCATGGTTTAAAAACAAGCAATCATCAACTCACCTAACACGGGGCATAAACCTAAACTATTGGGGTTAGTTAGCGGGTTGGTGGGTTAACCCGATCTTGGATCAGTTAGGAAAACTATAGTGGGGTCACCGGGCAGGCGTGTCATGTGAATTCGCTTTGATTTCAGAAAGGAAGGAAAAAGTAGCCTTTGTGGACACAGATTTATAGAATGGATGGGATATCAGAGGTCATCTATTCCAGCCCTCTTCCTGCTTTGCAGACAAAAGGGTTGGCACGATGCTCCTTTGAGAAGATGCTTTTCTGTAGCCCCTCAGTACTGCTGGCAAGGGGAAGTTTGTCCAACTTTTGTATTTTTATAGTTTTGTAGTATTCTATTTATTATAGTTTTATTTTTTTCCCCCATTTTTAAAAACATTTTGATCTGCCCAGAGTTACCTTGCAGTAAAATGGATAAATTGGATGGAAGGATGGAGGGACAGACAGACAAATGCAGGTAGTCCTCGACTTACAATGGTTCACTTAATGACCGTTCGAAGTTGATGTTGAAAAACGTGACTTATGACCGTTTTTCTCACTTTCAATCTTCTTGACAAGCCAAGTCGATGGGAAAACCAGATTCACTTAACACCCGTGTTACTAATCAAACAACAGCTGCGACTCGCTGAGCAATGGCGGCAAGAAAAGGTCATAAACAGGGCAAAATTGACTTAGCAAATGTTTCACTTAGCAAGAGAAATCTGGGTCGTAGTGGTCGTAATTCGAGGACCACCTATAGATAAAATCCAGGAATTGGGCACCCTTTGCAGAAACTCTGAAAGGCTGCAAATGCCTATTAATTCGACGTTTTCTGAATGTAGCTGGTAGGTCTTATCTTCAGACAGACAAACCGAAATCCTGGTTTTACTTTCGGCTTGATGTTATGAATGAAGCATAATTATTATCATTATTCCTGAGTTGAAGACGGAAGGATCATCTTGGCTTTTCCACCGCTGTTCCTCCTTTACTTCCAAATACTCCTTTTCTAAAGTTTTTTTAAAAATTATTTTATAATGTAACATTCAAAGAAATTACAAAATTAAAACAAGGAAAGGAAAAGGGAAAAAGAAAGAAAAAAAGGCATTGACTTCCTACTCCCTTTGGTTGCAGTAGAATAAAGCCTTAACATTAAACCTCAACTTTTTTTTACTTTTTACATGATTGTATTAACTAGCCATTTCTATATGCCAAGGGTCTTCAAACTTGGCAAGTTTAAGACTTGTGGACTTCAACTCCCAGAATTCCTGAGCTAACATGACTGGAGGAGGAATTCTGGGAGTTGAAGCCCACAAGTCTTAAAGCTGTCAAGTTTGAAGACCCCTGGTCTATCTTATATGCAGCTCTATCATTCCCCACTCCAATAGTGGTTTCCTGGATCACATTGCCCCTCCAGGTTTCATCTCTATTGTTCCTGTGACGCATTTCCTGTATTACTCTAACACAAGGGTCTTCAAATTTGGCAAGGTTAAAACTTGTGGACTTCAACTCCCAGAATTCCTGAGCTAACATGACTGGAGGAGGAATTCTGGGAGTTGAAGTCCACAAGTCTTAAAGCTGTCAAGTTTGAAGACCCCTGCTATAAGCTATCAAATTGCTAAAGCCCAAAATCAAACTTTCATGTTTTTTTCCAAGTACAAAGTCCAGATGTGGTTTCCAGGCAGGAACAAAAGTATTGGTATTTTTTTTCCCTTCAACAAAACCGTCAATTTAGCCATCTCTGCTAATTCCATCCATCTTGACTTCCAAGTATTCCTGTAGCTATTTACATCCAGGTGTTTTGCATGCGACGGTGAAACAGACAAGGCGTGGCACAGGACAGGTCAGCAGCTGGCGTTCTGGGGCCTCGAAGCCGCCCCTCCTTTGAGACTCTCTATCATTTTGTCTTAATTGCAGCAGGCCTCCAAAGTGGCTGGCAATAAAAAGCATCCCAGCCAGGGCAGGGCATGGGACACCTGCCTTATTTTCCACCCCTCCCTGTAAAAGGGCTTAAGGGATGGGTTGGAGGAATAGAGAGAAGCAGGGCAGTCCAGCATCCTGTGTCACCCTGAAGTCTGCACGAATGCTTGAGTCAGCTTTCGTAAGTCACAACACACTTCGTCAACTTCCGTTTGAGGGGAAAACATCTCTCTGCTGACCTACCTCAAAAGATTTTGCCAATTTCTCAACGCTGCCAGCTACCTTCCCTGGCCTGGGTGCTGCCATTCAAGATGTGAAGATGGCAATTCCCAGAATTCCCAGAAAAGCAACTGCGTTCTTTTCGCGGATGATGTAAAACTATTCAACACCACCAACAATGCCGCTATCCTTCAAAAAGAACTTGTGATGACGCAGCACAAAGGCAACACAGTCAGATAATCAGTAGGAGTCCCTTTATTAGCTCCAACTTTTTCCCCCAATGTCCTGGTTACCTTCTGGCTGGAGAAAAAAACTCTCCCAGGAATAGCTTGGGCTGCAGAGAATCAAGTCCAAAACATGGTCAACACAAACTGTAACTATAAGTCCAATCAAGGCAAAATGAGGTAATTAGTTCGGCAGGGCAGGAGCAAGAATTCCAGATGTGAAGGCATGGCAATAACACAGTTGGGAAGATGCCAGGAACACAGATAAGCAAAGTCAACACAAAATAAACTCACGTTTGCTCCCAGCAGCTGCCGCAGTCCGCATTCATCTCTTTTAAACTCTCATTCCCAGCTGTGGTTAATGAAGGGAATCAGGGCCCTTTCCTCCCCCATAAATCACAAACCCACATTGCTCTCTTCCATTCCTCCCTGCTTGTCGCTGAGTTTGTAGAGAAGAACATTGATCATTGTGTGGCCTGGGGTGGGATGTGGAAGTTGTGGGCTTTCCATCGCTGGAGGGTTGTTCATTTTTTTTTTTGATAAGAGATTGGACAGCCATTTATCCAGAACGGATCTCCTGCTTGGGCAGAGGGTTGGAATAGAAGACCTCCAAAGTCCCTTCCAATTATTCTGTCCTAACCCCTTCCTTTCTTAGAAGAGAGCGTGCACAGAGGTGCCACAGGCGTGGCTGACAATGCACTTATGAGGAGGGAATATACTCCCTCCCGAATTAAATAGCAATTAAAAACTCAGAAAAATGCAGCCAGGGAACAGAATGACATCACCAGGAAATTGGGGGGGGGGGGTTCCTCCCACTCACCTGAGCATCAGAGGTGAGATACCTGGCAGCTGCTTCCAAACTCTTACAGGGATTAAAATAATAATAATGATAAGAACTTTGAGAAGCGCTAAGGTTTTATTTTAATGGCACAAAACGCAGGTGCAAAATTTGCACTCCCCGCCCCCAGATAAAACTGTGTCCCCCTACAAAATGAAAGTCCTGTCTTATTCTACAACAGGTAGACTTAAATCCATTCGTTTAGTGACCATTCAAAGTTACGGCGACACTGGGAAAAAAGGGGACTTAGGATTGCGTTTTATGCTTAGGACCGTTGCAGTGTCCCGATCGTCAAAATTCAGGTGCTCGACAACTGACTCGTATTTACGATGGTTGCAGGATCCCACAATCTCCTTTTGTGACCTTCCAATGAGCAGCGCCAATGGGGAAGCCAAGATTCACTTAACGACCTGGGCAGGGGTAGGATTCAAAAATCCCAACAACCGGTTCGCTGCCTGGTTGCTGGGTGGGCATGGCCATGGTGAGCGTGGCCTAATGGTACTTCCGGGAGGGGCATTTTTCGCCTTCCCCAGGATCCAGAGTCTTCCCTTGGGTCTTTGAGAGGCTGAAAACAGCCTCCCCCGGGCTCCGGAGGCCCTCCGGAAATCAGAAACAGGCCCATTTCTGGACTTCCGGAATGCCCATTTTCCATCCTTCTAGAGCTTCTATTTACTTGCATTGAAAATGGGCTGCATGGAGGAGAGGGGTGTCAAAACGAAAACATTCAGTTTTATAAATTAGAGGAAATGGATCATGTTTTTCTGTTGCCAGCATACTTTATGTACAAAATAACTAAGAAATAAAGAAACAGCAGTACCATTCTAATAAGCAAGCGAAAGAAGCTATAATGAAAGATGAAGTGGAAGTAAAACTCCTCCCCTGCACACATGCACAGTAAAAACAGAACTTCACAAGACACTCATATCTTGTTACTACGGAGATTTGATAACCAGACCAGCTTATTTTGTAAACTATCTGTGGAAGCTCCTCGGACAAACCCAAAACAAACGCAGTGACAAGGGGAGGGTGGGTGGGGCCAGCAGTGAGTTCAACTACCAGTTCAGCAAACCAGATGTAAATTTCGCATCCAGTTCACCTGAACCGGTCTGAACCGTCTGAATCTCATCCCCTGGACCTGGGTGACTAACTTAACCACTGCAGTGATTCACTTAGCAACTATGGGGAGAAAGGTTGTTAAGGGGGACTTTTGCCTCGCTTAACAACTGTCTGTCTCGCTGAGCAATAGACAGATAGGGAAAAATTACGGTTGGGGTTTTTTTTTCAGACCACGGCCAAATATCTTTTTCCACTGCTAGGTCTGGTTTTGTGTGTGTGTGTGTGTGTGTGTGTGTGTGTGTGTGTGTGAAAAGGAGAACCAACAACCCTCACCTTTGCTGCCTGCCTGAGGTTTCGAGCAATGTGTAAACTCTAATATCACCACTACAGATGGGATGGGACTTAAGTAGGGATTTTGGAAAGAATCTGCCAGCAATTCCAACCTAATAGCAAACAGCAACAGGATGAAGTCATTGCAAACCCTGCCACACCTATAAGCAAACACACACAAACACACAGGTTTTCTCATGCTGGTCCCTCCCACTCAAAACGCCTTTCTTTAGAACAGATTAAGAAGCAGCAACTGCTTGCGTTCTGGGAGCTTGAATTGCTGAATGAGAGAAGGTTTGGTTTCCTTCTCTTCCTCCCCCTTCCTGGTTAATTGTTCTTCTTCTTCCTCCTTCTCCTCCTTCTTTTTCTCCTCCTCCTTTTCTTCCTCCTTCCTCTCCCTCTCCTTCTTCTTCTTGTTCCTCCTCCTCCTTTCTTCTTTCTTTGTTTGCACAGACCCCACACACTCACTTCAGGGTCTGTTTCTGTTGCTCCGCTTTGGGAAGAAATTTCCAAGTATTTCTTGCAGGACTTCCAGATTATGTAACAGCTTTTGTTCCCTAAGCCATCTGTCTGGTAAACTCGTAAGATTTGTTTTTGTCGCTAAGTATATATATATATATATATATATATATATATATATATATATATATATATATACAGTACATCCGCCTAGTCTGTGTTGTTTCTCTGTGTCATATAATATATGTGGATACATGCATAAATTTCTATTTATTTATTTATTTTGTCATGTTTATGTAGTATATATTGAAGGTGGGGATCTTTTGAGAGCTGTATGCAATGAAATTTCATTTTAATGTATGCTGATTAGTGTACATTTAAAGTGACAATAAAGTTATTGTAAGTCTCTTCCTCCTCTTTCTCCCCCTCCTCCTCCTTTTTTTCTTCCTCTTTTTCACCTTCCTCTCCTTCTCTTTCCCCTTCCTCCTCCACAAAGCCTACTCCCTTGTAGCACTCGTGATGTTACCTAATTGGGCTGTGAAACATCTGCAAGAAAACAATCAAGCTCAGAGAGCATCAAGGACCACATGCTCCTCCTCCTCCTCCTCCTCCTCCTCCCCCTCCCCTCTAGCAGTGATGATGTTACCTCATTGGGTAATGAATGTTTACAAGAAAACCACCAAGCTCAGAAAACACTGAGGACCCCACAGTCCTTTCCTCCTCCTCCTTTTCCCCCACCATTTGCCCAAGTTACATTTCCACCCTGGCCTTCTCCACTGCCTTGGACTTCCAATCAAGGCGTTCTTCTGCAGATCTATCCTCCCCGTATCTCAAATGTAGTGAGGGCATTCTTCTAGACCAGTCCAGGGAGCTTCAACGCGGAAGGTATAACCTTGAAAAGGTTGGGATTGATTCATCCCTAGTGCTGAGCAAAGCACCCCGTTTGGAAAACAATCTTGCTCTACATCTTTGCTAAGAGGTCATTTCAAAAGGAGGCCAGCAGGTTGCCTGGAGCAGCACATGCCCACGAATACCAGCAGGCAAGATATAATGAAAGGAGAAAACTTTTTGGTTTCATAAGACATGTACGAATTCAACCACAAATCCCACTGGGAACCGATTAGTGTTTGCATTCAAAGCCACATCCAACAATGCTAAGGAATCTGTGGAAAGCCAGTGTTCTGATAGATCCAAATAGATAGGTGCTCCAAAACACCTGGAGGCCAGACAAGGAACAATGGTTGGAAACTGAACAAGGAAATGTTCAACCTGAAAATAAGGAGAAACTTTCTGACAGAACAATCAACCCATGGAAGAGAAGTTGCCTTTGGAAGTTGTGGGAGCTTCATCACTGGAGGCTTTCAAGAAGAGACTGGACTACCATCTCTCAGAAATGGTATAGGGTGTCCTACTTGGGCGGTGGGGTTCAGAGTGGTTCAGAGGTGGAATGCTGCTCATTCGCACTGGTTCTCATGAACCGGTAGTTAAGATTGGGTGTAGTTCAGTGAACCAGCAAATCCCACCACTGGCTGGCCCCACTCCTATCCATTTTTGGGCTGTTTTGGGGCCATTTTCAGGAAGTTTTTCAGGCCCTTTTTTGGCCTATTTTTGGGCTGGTTTTTTGGGCTACTTTTTGGCCCAAAAATAAGATAAGATAAATATTTTTTTATATACCGCTCCTCTACCGAAGGACTCGGAGTGGTGTACAGCCATCCAATTTAATAACATAGAAATATACAAAAATTAAAACTAAATTAAATAACCTGGCTGTAAACAGGTTAAAACCCCACTATAAACCTTAAAATTAACCCCAAGCCTCTAATCGCCACTAAAAAACCCCAATCTAAAACCCCAATCTAAATCTAAAATCAGCTCAAGCCGGCCTGGTCAAAGAGCCAAGTTTTCAAGGCATGCCTGAAGATCCCCAGGTCCGTGGCTGTACGCAACTCCGGAGGCAACCCATTCCAGAGGGCGGACATCCCCACAGAGAAGGCCCTATTCCTTGGGGTCACCAGCGGGCACATAGATGCCGACGGGACCCGCAAGAGACCCTCCCTGTGAGAAAAATGGCCTGAAAATGGCCAGCCAATGGTGGGATTAGCCCCACCGGCTGAATCCTACCTCTTCCTTTGAGGCAAGTGGCTGGGAGGTGGGGCTGGGTGTGATGAATGATGTCACCCACACAGTCACATGACCAACTGGCCATGCCTACCCAACCAGAGAACCGGTTGTTAAAAATTTTGCAGCCCACCACTGGAGGAAAGGTTGGACAAGATGACCTACAAGGTCCCTTCCAACTCTGTTAGTCTGTCGAATAGAGATCTTTGGTTGTATAAATAGAGGCATAGAATCAAAATCATGTGAAGTGTGATAGTATTGCTTTATTAAGCCTTAGTAAGGCGACACCTGGAGTATTGCATCCAGTTTTGGTCGCCATATTACAAAAAAGATGTTGAGACTTGGGAAAAATTACAGAGAAGAGCAACAAAGATGATTAAAGGCCTGGAAATTAAAACATGAAGAACGATTACAGGATTTGGATATAGCTAGTCTACAGAAATAAGGACTAGTGGGGACATGATAGCAGTATTCTGGTATTTGAGAGGCTGCCACAAAGAAGAGGGGGTCAGGCAGGACAAGTAGCAATGGGTGGAAACTAACCAAAGAGAGAACCAACCTAGAACTAAGAATAAATTTCCTGAAATTAAAACAATTAATCAGTGGAATGACTTGCCTCTGGAAGTTGTGAATGCTCCAACACCGGGAAGTTTTCTAAAAAGAGATTGGATAGCCTTTTGTCTGAAATGATATAGGGTTTCCTGCCTAAGCAGGGGGTTGGACTAGAAGACCTCCAAGATCCCTTCCAACTGTCTATTCTGATTATTAAGCAAGAATACTCAAGATCAAACAATACAGGTTGGTCCTTGACTTTCATCCATTCCTTTAGTGAACACTTGAAGTCACCACAGCATTGAAGAAAGTATCTTAATGACCTCGTATTTCATGCTTATGACCGTTGCAGCATTCCCATGGTCATGTGATCAGAATTCTGCTTGGCAACTGGTTCATATTTATGACCGTTACAGTGTCCCGGGGAATCATGTGATCCCCTTTTGAGACTTTCTCACAAGCCAGATTCACTTAACAGCTGCGTCACTAACTTAACAACTGCAGCGTTTCTGTTGACAACTGTGAAGTTCATAAAATGGGCCAAATGAGCTGCCTTGCTTAGCAACAGAAAATTTGGGCTCAGTTCTGGTCGTACGTCGAGGATTACTTGAATACCCAAGCAAGGCAAGAAGGCAATTGGAAACGGATACTGGGTTGTGAAACATTTGCAAGTAAACAACCAAGCTCAATGAGCATCAAGGACCTCACATTCTTCTCCTTCTCCTTCTCCTTCTCCTTCTCCTTCTCCTTCTCCTCCTCCTCCTCCTCCTCCTCCTCCTCCTCCTCCTCCTTTCATTTCCATCATCGGATGTTGGAGATCATGTTGGCCATCTTATTTTTAACAACAGCCGCACAAAAAAGTACTGCTGAGTTTTGTTCAAAATAGTCCCTTAGATTTTGAAGCCATGAGGTTCTTCTTCTTGCCTGGGCCTCCTTTGCACTTGGGGCCATTTAATTTAGGTTTTGCCACCGTTGTCATGATTTTCCTGGGAAATATATAGTGTAGCCGTCTTCCGTTTGCTTTCTACACCGCTGTGCACATGCTGCTCAAGTGGCTGTCATCACACTGTGTGCTGTTCTTCTGAAACTGTTCTGACCAATATGGCCTCTGCCTTCAGTCGATACTGATGAGCCAGCTCAGAGATGGGATTCTACCAGTTCACACCTATTCGCTAGAACTGGTTGTTAACATTCTAAGCAGTTCGGAGAACCAGTTGTTAAGAGGAATTACTGGGCTAATCCTGTAAGGGAGGCAGGAAGGAAACATTCTGGTCTTGCTTACAGAAACTGCCTCTCCATTAATCCTTATTACATTCTTGGCAGGACTAGACTTCCTGTCTCAGGAACTTCTCTGGAGTTTTTTTTCCCTACCTTTGCTGGTACTTTGCTTGTGTGGAGTAACCATTCAAAGTTACAATGGCACTGAAAAAAAGTGACCATTTTTCACACATACGACTGTTGCAGCATCCCCACAGTCATGAGAGGCCAGGTGAGAAGATGCGTGCTTTGATGTGAGTGATATTGAGTTGGCCACGCCCAGCCAATCACATGACCACCAAGCCATGCCCACCAACTTAGCCATGCCCACAGAAACGGTTGTTAAAAATTTTGAATCCCACCCCTGAGCCAGCTTCCCCTCACCAGGCCTGTTGGTCTATGGGAGGTATTTGAATCCTTTCAACCTGCTATTACAGCATAAAGCCATACTGGGTGGGGGGGCCCCAACCATCACTGTTGTGGCCCACCAGACTCGGACAGTGAGGAGGTTGAGGAGGAACATGGGCCAGTCCTGGAGTCTGGGAAAGGCTCTGACTAGGGCTCTGTGTCGGAGGCAGAGATGGGGCCAAGGCCATCCGACAGTTATCAGCTGCCTTCAGAGTCAGAGATCAATGGGGAAGAAGAACAGTTGGAGCCTGTTTCCAGTGTGCACATGCACAGAGCTGCCAGAAGAAGGGAACAGCTAAGGAACAAGGGTCAACTCTGGAGTAAACACTTAGGTGAATGGCCCTTTCAAAGGGAATAAAGAGGCATGAAAGGGGAGTGGTGTTTGCAAGAGACAATTAGTTCATTTAATTAGTGTGAAGATCTGTTCGTGACTCTTAGAGACTCCTTGCCAAGTATTTTCTTGTACAGCGTTGCGCTTGGGAGCTATTGGACTGGCAGCTCTCCAAGCCTGATAAGGTCTGTGGTTTCAATTCACTCTTGAAAGACTGTTTGCTGGGACTTTGCTGTATGTGAATGATAAGGAATTCACATTAGCCTAATAAAAAGGGGTTTTGTCAGGACAACGAGTCTGCTTTGTGATTTTGTGAAGTCTGGGTCAGAACACACGGGAAGCATTTGATTCCCTCCAACCCGACATTACAGCATAAAAGCCATACTGGGTAAGGGGGGCCCAACCCACCACCTAAGGACATGCTCTGAAGTGGGGATTTCAGGTTCCCCCTACTTTCCAAACAGATACCACTTGACCAAAACAGGTAGGACATGCATAAAATAAAACCTCCAAAAAATCCCACCCTTCGGGGTCAAAATAGTGAAGTAAAATGTGAATAATTTACAAGAAGAAAAACTAGCTGACCACATACTTTCCAAAGCTGTAAAACAATCTGACCCGTAGTGGTTCGTTTTAACTCTGTGAAGTTCAGAGACATTCTTGACGGGTGAGTGTGACAGTCTTTGTAATGAGGGAGAACAAGGAAAGGTGGGAATGACGGCTGTTTAAATGTCAATTCCTCCTTCTGAAGGTCTCTTGTCTGTCTAAATTCTGGTATTTGAGGGGCTGCCACAAAGAGGAGGGGATCAATTTATTTTCCAAAGTACCTGAAAGCAGAACAAGACAAAATAGATGGAAACTAATTGAGGAGAGAACCAGCAAACCCCAAAAACTTTTACCTCAGACTGTCTATTATTGACCTCACCCCTTTCCTAAGAGGTCTGTAGGGAGCGTGCATAAGCACACCAACGTGCCTACCATCCCTGTCCTATTGTTTCTTTTATTTTTCTTATATGTATCCATGTATTCATAACTATGTTTTTACTTATACCTATTATCTCATAAGCAATTCACAAAACCAAATAAAATAAAATAAAATAAAACCTGGAATTAAAGAGAAATTTCCTAACAGGGAGGACAATTAATCAGTGGAACAGCTTGCCACCAGAAGTTGTGGGTGCTCCATCACTGGAGGTTTTTAAGAAGAGACTGGACAGTCACTTGTCTGAAATAGAATAAAGTCTCCTGCCTGTGCAGGGGGTTGGACTAGAAGACCTCCAAGGTCCCTTCCAGCTGTATTCTGATCCTTGGCTCAGACCCTGTGGTTAAATTCCACAGGACTTGCAAACATTCCATGTAGAAACTTCAACCTTGTTCACAGATCTGTTGACAAATTTCCAAGTTTCTCCGCAAATCTCATTTCGGCCTAAGCGAGAGTAGAAGGCAAAATTCACAATTTATACTCTGCGAAGCTTTCATTCCAGATTAAAGGGAGCTTCTGACTATATACTTTATCCTTTACAGTTTTTTTAAAAAAAGGAATCATCCAGTAGTATGAAAGAATCCGCTTTTTATTCAAATGTGCGGATTGGAATAGGTGCTAACCATAGCATAGGCTAGATAGTGTCGAAATTATGGAATAACAGAGTTAGAAGGGACCTTGGAGGTCTTCTAATCCAACCCCCTGCTCAGACAAATGGTTGTCCAATCTCTTCTTAAAAACCTCCAGTGATGGAGCACCCACAACTTCTGGAGGGAAGCCGTTCCATTGGTTAATTGTTCTCACTGTCAGGAAATTTCTCCTTAGTTCTAGGTTGCTTCCCTCCTTGATGAGTTTCCATCTGTTGCTTCTTGTCCTGCCCTCAGGTGCTTAGGAGAATAGTTTGACTTCCTCTCCTTTGTGGCAGCCCCTCAGATATTGGAAGACTGCCATCATGTCACCCCCTAGTCCTTCTTTTCATTAAATTGTCTACACCCAATTTCTGCAACTATTCTGGCCTGGTTCTGAGTAATGCTCTTGATCAATTGAAGACTCTTGAGACTATAGCTTTTCTCCAAGATCCTGCTTATTAGGCACATCATATCAGCACATTCAAATGTGAAACCAACTCTGAATAATTCCCGCGCTTTGGTATAATTAAAGAATAGATATTGTTCACCACCCCCATCATGTCACAGGTCACGTTAACCAACCAAACAGGCGATGAACTCTCTATTGCTTTTGCTGGGGCAACGTTGAGCTGACTTTGGTTCTCAGGAGCCTTATCGCCGTTATGTCTGGCACTGTAGCGGAAAACATTCTACATTCTTCAACTCCCACCCATATGCATGGCAAAGTAGAAACGAAGCAAGGTAAAGTATGGCTTCAGCTAGAGGCCTTTTGACAGTTAACATTTCTTTCTATGCTTTATCCTCCAGTCCCCCAATCATACGCCATGTTGGCTTACTGGCTTACTCCATTACAAGCAAATAGGAGCCAGCAGTGTGCAGTGACAGCCCAAAAAGCCAACACAATCCTAAATTGCATTAACGGAGGGATACAATCAAGATCAAGTGAGGTACTAATATCACTCTATAAAGCAGGGATCTTCAAACTTAACAGCTTTAAAACTTGTGAACTTCAACTCCCAGAATTCCTCCTCCAGTTATGATAGCTCAGGAATTCTGGGAGTTGAAGTCCACCAGTCTTAAACTTGCCAAGTTTGAAGATCCTTGCTATAAAGCCTTAGTAAGACCACACCTAGAGTACTGCATCCAGTTTTGGTCACCAGACTATAAAAAAAATGCTGAGATTCTAGAAAGAGGGCAGAGAAGAGCAACCAGGATGATTAGGGGACTGCAGACTAAAACATACTATGAACAGTTGCAGGAACTGGGCAAGGCTAGTCTAGTGAAGAGAAGGAGCAGGGGAGAAAGTGTTTCAATATTTGAAGGAAGAGGGTGGCTGAGTGGTTAAGACGCTGACCTTGTCGATCAGAAAGGTCGGCAGTTCAAATCCCTAGTGCCGCGTAACGGAGTGAGCTCCTGTTCCTTGTCCCAGCTTCTGCCAACCTAGCAGTTCGAAAGCAGGTAAAAATGCAAGTAGAAAAGTAGGGACCCCTTTGTTGGGAATGTCACTGCGTCCCATGCACCTTCAGCATTTAGCCATGCTGGCCACATGACCACGGAGACATCTTCGGACAGTGCTGGCTCTTCAGCTTTGTAATGGAGATGAGCAGCGCCCCCTAGAGCCAGAAATGACTAACACATATGTGTGAGGGGAACCCTTAATATTTGAGGGGCTGCCACAGAGACGACGGGGTCAAGCTGTTTTCCAAAGCACCTGAAAACCAGACAAGGAACAATGGATGGAAACTGAGGAATGAAAGATTCAACCTGGAAATAAGGAGAAACTTTCTGACAGTGAGAACAATCCACCCCTGGAACAGAAGTTGCCTTTGGAAGTTGTGGGAGCTTCATCACTGGAGGCTTCCAAGAAGAGACTGGACTCCCATCTGTCAGAAATGGTGTAGGATCTCCTCCTTGGGCAGGGGGTTGGACTAGATGACCTATAAGGTCCTTTCTGACTCTGTTAATCTGTAATCTGTAAAAAGTAGTTACAATCATTCATTTAGTGACCATTTGAAATTACAGCGACCCTTTTGTGTTTTTTTAAGTGACTCCTAGGATCTTTCTCTCACATTTAACAATCCTTGCAATATCCTCAGGGTCACGTGATGAAAATTGAGACACTCGACCACTGACTCATAGTTAGGACGATTGCAACATCCCAGGGTCAAATGCGACCCCCCCCTTTTGTGACCTTCCAACAAGCAAAGTCACTGGGGAGGGGGGAAAACATTTAACAACCAAGTTATTCACTTAACGACTGCCGTGATTGACTTCATGAAGGTTATGGTCAGGAATGGCTGCCGAATGGGACAGATGTCTCACTTAGCAACAGAGGTTTGAGGCTCAGTTGTCCTCCTACATTTGAGAGCTACCTACGTTCCCATTTATCTATTTATTTTTATTTTACGATGCTTATAAAACTTTGCAAAATTGCCAGGGTGTCTCTGTCCATTTCATGAGGTGACTTTATAATGCAAATGTTTACTTCTTTCTGGGTGCCCCTTAGCGATGTCTTCGCTCATATGCATCTCATGCGACAAAGTGGACCATAACAGCAAGTGCTACGACCTGAAGGTCTGTGATGAGGACAACGATCGCTACTGCTACACAAAATATTTTGGTACTGGTTCTGGTAAGTGACTTTTACCCCTCGGGAGCTTTTCACTCTAGAATTGCAAGCAAACGCTCCTTTTACAATGGAATGGAATAGGATGGGATATAGGATACGTGATGTAGAAAATATGGAATAGAAAATAGGATGGGATACGAAAGGATACAGGATATAGAAAATATAGAATGGAATAAAATAGGTTAGAATAGGAAAGGATAGGATACAGGATATAGAAAACATGGAATGAAATAGAATAGAATAGGATATAGGATGTAGAAAATATGAAATGAAATAGAATAGGATAGGAAAGGATAGGATATAGGATATAGAAAACACGGAATGAAATAGAATAGAATAGGATATAGGATGTAGAAAATATGGAATGAAATAGGATAGGATAGGAAAGGATAGGATATAAGATATAGAAAATATGGAATGAAATAGAATAGAATAGGATATAGGATGTAGAAAATATGGAATGAAATAGGATAGGATAGGAAAGGATAGGATATAGAAAACACGGAATGAAATAGAATAGAATAGGATATAGGATGTAGAAAATATGGAATGAAATAGGATAGGATAGGAAAGGATAGGATATAGGATATAGAAAACACGGAATGAAATAGAATAGAATAGGATATAGGATGTAGAAAATATGAAATGAAATAGAATAGGATAGGAAAGGATAGGATATAGGATATAGAAAACACGGAATGAAATAGAATAGAATAGGATATAGGATGTAGAAAATATGGAATGAAATAGGATAGGATAGGAAAGGATAGGATATAGGATATAGAAAACACGGAATGAAATAGAATAGAATAGGATATAGGATGTAGAAAATATGGAATGAAATAGGATAGGATAGGATAGGAAAGGATAGGATATAGGATATAGAAAACACGGAATGAAATAGAATAGAATAGGATATAGGATGTAGAAAATATGGAATGAAATAGGATAGGATAGGAAAGGATAGGATATAGGATATATTAAATATGGAATGAAATAGAATAGGATAGGATAGGAAAGGATAGGATATGATATAAAAATATGGAATGAAATAGAATAGGATAGGATAGGAAAGGATAGGATATAGGATATAGAAAATATGGAATGAAATAGAATAGGATAGGGTAGGAAAGGAAAGGATAGGATATAGGATATAGAAAATATGGAATGAAATAGAATAGGATAGGGTAGGAAAGGAAAGGAAAGGAAAGGATAGGATATAGGATATAGAAAATATGGAATGAAATAGAATAGGATAGGAAAGGATAGGATAGGATATAAAAAATATGGAATGAAATAGAATAGGATAGGATAGGAAAGGAAAGGATATAGGATATAGAAAATATGGAATGAAATAGAATAGGGTAGGGTAGGAAAGGAAAGGATAGGATATAGGATATAGAAAATATGGAATGAAATAGAATAGGGTAGGGTAGGAAAGGAAAGGATAGGATATAGGATATAGAAAATATGGAATGAAATAGAATAGGATAGGATAGGAAAGGATAGGATAGGATATAAAAATATGGAATGAAATAGAATAGGATAGGATAGGATAGGAAAGGATAGGATAGGATAGGATATAAAAAATATGGAATGAAATAGAATAGGATAGGGTAGGAAAGGAAAGGATAGGATATAGGATATAGAAAATATGGAATGAAATACAATAGGATAGGATAGGAAAGCATAGGATAGGATATAAAAATATGAAATGAAATAGAATAGGATAGGATAGGAAAGGATAGGATAGGATATAAAAATATGGAATGAAATAGAATAGGATAGGGTAGGAAAGGAAAGGATAGGATATAGGATATAGAAAATATGGAATGAAATAGAATAGGATAGGGTAGGAAAGGAAAGGATAGGATATAGGATATAGAAAATATGGAACGAAATAGAATAGGATAGGAAAGCATAGGATAGGATATAAAAAATATGAAATGAAATAGAATAGGATAGGATAGGAAAGGATAGGATATAAAAATATGGAATGAAATAGAATAGGAAAGGATAGGAAAGGATAGGATATAGGATATAGAAAATATGGAATGAAATAGAATAGGATAGGGTAGGAAAGGAAAGGATAGGATATAGGATATAGAAAATATGGAATGAAATAGAATAGGATAGGATAGGAAAGGATAGGATAGGATATAAAAAATATGGAATGAAATAGAATAGGATAGGATAGGAAAGGATAGGATATAGGATATAGAAAATATGGAATGAAATAGAATAGGATAGGGTAGGAAAGGAAAGGATAGGATATAGGATGTGAAAAATATGGAATGAAATAGAATAGGATAGGGTAGGAAAGGAAAGGATAGGATATAGGATGTAGAAAATATGGAACAGAAAATAGGATGGGATACGAAAGGATACAGGATATAGAAAATATGGAATGGAATAAAATAGGATAGAATAGGAAAGGATAGGATATAGGATATAGAAAACATGGAATGAAATAGAATAGGATAGGATATAGGATGTAGAAAATATGGAATGAAATAGGATAGGATAGGATAGGATAGGAAAGGATAGGATATAGGATATAGAAAATATGGAATGAAATAGAATAGGATATAGGATAGGAAAGGATAGGATATAGGATATAGAAAATATGGAATGGAATGGAATAGAAAATAGAATAGAATAGAAAATAGGATAGGTTATAGGATATAGAAGTTATGGAATGAAATAGAATAGGATAGGATAGGGAAGGATAGGATATAGGATATAGAAAATATGGAATGAAATAGAATAGGATAGGATAGGAAAGGAAAGGATAAGATATAGGATACAGAAAATATGGAATGGAATGGAATAGAAAATAGAACAGAATAGAAAATAGAATATGATAGGTTATAAGATATAGAAAATATGGAATGGAATAGAATAGAAAATAATCTTATTTTAAGCTTGAACAAATAAACCAACTTTGTGTCCTTTCCTTTTCTAATTTTAGTTAGAATAGTTCTAATTTTTTAAAAAAATAGTTGAGTTCTTCTTCCAAAGAGTTGGCAGCCAGAACACCCAGACTTATGATTTCTATTAGCTACTCTTGAAAAAAATAAAATTAAATCATCATCATTTCCTTTTAATGAGCCCATAATCCCTTGCAGGGTGGAGTCAGGGCAACTGAATGAAGCAGAGTGTTTTAATGACCGGATGCCCTTCCTGTCGCCAATGTAGAGTTTTGTTCAGCAGATATATTCTCATTGTGTCCAGAGAGATAAATATCTGCCTCTGCCTAGGATCAAACTCACAGCCAGCCTCCTGATTGTGAAGCGATAGCTCCACCTCTAGGCCATCACACCCAAAAAATAAAATGATGGAGACAAAACTGTCAGGCGTGCTTGCCTGATTACGTACTCAGCGGCTGATTTGTGGGCACTCAGAAAAGTCCCCCTTTCTTCGAGGTGGCCCCCCGCTCTTCCCAGGGCGTATCTCGAGGACGGGTTTTGGAACGCGGAGAGATGGCACAGTTGTGGGAAGCATGTGCGATTACATTCTTTTATCTCTAAATTTTTATTGGGGTTAGGGAGGGGGGCCAGACTGGGTTTCGGGGACAACACGCCTGGGAAAAAGGCCGGACCGGGGTATGAATGTGACTGGAAGGTCTTGGGACCGGGGATGGTCGAATCGAGGATGGGGATTTTTTCTAGGGAGGGGGAGGAAAGGGCCATCTCTACGATCGGTGGGAGAGGCAGGTATGGTGTTGACAGGGGGTCTTATCAAGTTATGGGAGCCCGCCCCCGCTGTTTACAAGCAGTGGTGTGCTCCAGCCCCCAGGTCATGTCTCGCTCCCTGAGTTGTTTGAATGATCGGGCCCCGGGCCTCCGGCTGATGTTATGCAATGCCAGGTCCGTAGTGAACAAAGCCCCCTTGTTTACGATCTTGTCGCGGAGGGGTGTGTGGACCTGGCGGGCATTACCGAGACCTGGCTGGGACAGGAGGGGGGTGTCCCTCTGGTGGAGATGTGTCCAGCTGGGTTTCAGGTTTTTCATCAGCCTGAGGCCCAGGGGAGGGGTGGGGGGGATGCGGTAATTATTCGGGAGGATCTGGGACCTAGGGAATCCACTGTTCCTCAGATGACCGGATATGAGTCCCTTTTTGTAAAGTGTGGTTCCGGGGTTCAGATGGGCCTATTGATCACATACCTGGCTCCCTGCTATGTGACATCGGCCCTGCCTGAGCTCCTCGAGGTCATAGTCGGCCTGGCGGTTGAGACCCCCAGGCTGATAGACATGGGGGATTTCAACCTGCCTTCGGTTGGTGGGGCCTCGGGGATTGCTCAGGAGTTCTTGGCTTCCATGACAGCCTTGGGCCTGACCCAATTAATTAGGGAACCCACTCACATTGGGGGTCACATCCTGGATCTGGTTTTTGTTCTCTGGACAGTGGCAGGATGATCTTGGTGTCAGGGACGGTTTTGTTGAGCCCTTGTCATGGTCAGATCATTCGCTTCTTAGGCTGGACTTCCAGGCCGCTCCTCCCCATCGCAGGGAGGTGGACCAAATACGTTGGTACCGCCCCAGGCACCTGATGGATCCAAATAGGTTCCTGATGGAGCTTGGGCCATGTCCTGACATTCGAACACACGACTCGGTTGAGGACCTGGTCGCCACCTGGGATAGGGTGGCAGCTGGGGCCCTGGACCAGGTTGTGCCCTTGCGGCCTCTGACCTGGCACCACTCTCACTCGGCCCCTTGGTTCTCCGGGGAGCTAAGGGAGATGAAGCGCCGGAAAAGACACCTGGAGAGTATTTGGAGGACTACTCGCTCCGGAGCCGACCGAACACTATTACGGTCTTATATTAAGACCTATTTAGTGGCGATAAGGGTGGCAAAGCGTTCTTACTTTTCCACCCTTATTGTGTCTGCAGGAAACCGCCCGGCCGCCCTGTTTAGAGTGACCTGCTCCCTCCTGGAAGGGGGAGTGCGGGAGGACCCCTTGCAGGGACGGGCTGAGGACTTTTTGAATTTCCTGGTGGATAATATCACTCAGATCCAGGATGGGTTGGACTCTGAATGGGCAACTCTGGGTGGGGGGTTGGGGGCTGAATTTGAGGCAGTCATTTGAGAGGAGTTTGATCCTGTGACCCCCCCGAAGACGTGGACAGGTTGCTGCGGGGGCTGAATGCTACCACATGTTTATTGGACCCGTGTCCCTCCTGGCTGGTGTTGGCCACCCGGGAGGTGACACGAGGTTGGTTTCAGGGTATTATTAAAGCTTCCTTGAGTGAGGATATCTGCCCGCCGCCTTGAAAGAGGCGGTGGTGAAACCCCTCTTCAAGAAATCGTCCCTGGACCCAACTTTTTTATCTAATTATCGTCCCGTCTCCAACCTTTGTTTTGTGGCGAAGGTTATTGAGAGTGTGGTGGCACGACAGCTTCTCCAGCACCCGAATGAAGCTATCTATTTGGATCCACGCCAATCGGGCTTCAGGTCTGGACACAGCATGGAGACGGCATTGGTCGCATTGGTGGATGATCTCTGGAGGGCCCATGACAGAGGCTATTCCTCTGTCCTGGTCCTATTAGATCTCTCGGCGGCTTTCGATACTGTCGACCACAGTATCTTATTGCGGCGGCTGGGGGGGTTGGGAGTGGGAGGCAATGTTATGCGGTAGTTCTCCTCCTTCCTCTCCATTTGCAATTCATGTTGGCAGGGGGGCAGAGGTCGGCCCCCAGGCCCCTGGTTTGCAGGGTACCTCAGGGGTCGGTGCTCTCGCCCCTTCTGTTCAACATTTATATGAAGCCGCTGGGTGAGATCATCCGTGGCTTTGGGGTAGAGTTCCATCAGTACGCTTATGATACTCAACTGTACATCTCTACCCTGGGCCACCCCGATGAAGCCGTCAAAGTGATGACCCGGTGCTTGGAGGCCATGCAGTGTTGGATGGGGCGGAACAGGCTTCAGCTCAACCTATCTAAGACTGAGTGGCTGTGCTTCCCGGCACCCCGGTACAGCCAGCTGCTTCCATCACTGGCTGTGGGGGGGAAAACTCTTGCCCCCACAGAGAGGGCCCACAATCTGGGTGTCCTCCTGGTTGTGCAGCTGTCATTGGAAGACCATGTGGCGGCCGTCACCAGGGGGGCTTTTGGCCAGGTCCGTAGGATCTACCAGTTGCGGCCCTTTCTGGATCGGGATGCACTTCGCACGGTCACCTGGTGACCTCCCGCCTAGACTATGCCAATGCTCTCTACATGGGGCTGCCTTTGAAGAGCATCCGGAGGCTCCAGCTGGTGCAGAATGCGGCTGCGCGGGTGGTGTTTGGGGCTCCTCGGGGCTCCCATGTTACGCCACTTCTGCGCGAGCTGCATTGGCTCCCGGTGGCCCTCCGGGTGCACTTCAAGGTTTTAGTTATCATCTTTAAAGCGCGCCATGGCTCGGGACCAGGATATCTGCGAGACTGCCTCCTGCCATTATTGGCCTCCCACCGACCGATATGCTCCCATAGAGTCGGCCTCCTCGGGGTGCTGCCGGCTGGACGGCTGGTGACCCCGAGGATGCGGGCCTTCTCATTGGGGGCACCCCCTCTCTGGAACGAATTACCCCCGGAGATGAGGACCATCCCTGATCTCATGAACTTCCGCCATGCGTTGAAAACTTATTTATTTCAGCAAGCCGGTCTGGCCTAGGGGTTTTTAAATTTTTTAATCTGGTTTTAATCTTTCTTAATCCCCTTATTTTAATCTTTGTAAGAGCCAATATATTTAATTCTTTTAATTTTTAAATATTGTATATGTGTTTTATATGTGCATTTTATTCTGGCTGTTCACCGCCCTGAGTCCCTTTGGGAGAGGGGGCGGTATATAAATTTAAATAAATAAATAAATAAATAAATAAATTAAATAAATAAATAAATAAACCGTGTTAATTTTCCTCCTCTCCTGTAGGTGAAAACCACAAGGAAATGATCAGCAAAGGATGTACTTCTGAATGTCCTGAAGTAGGGTTTGATATTGGCCTGATGGCTTTCTCAATGAAATGCTGTAAACATTCCTTGTGCAACACAAGTGGTGCCGTCAGTGTGAAGACGAGCTCCTTGTTGCTGTTGGTGGGCACCTTGGCCAGTGTCTTCTACATCATTGGAGCCAATCTGTGATGAGAGACTACATGAGCTCACGGCAGCTCCGCCAGGGAGGACTTGAACCTATCCTGGAAAATTGTAGGTTAAAAAGAATTTCCCTCCTGCTTCTCGGCTCTGCCTTCAATTCTTTCAACTAATAATCCAAACCTAGTCCTTGGTACACCTCGGTTGTGTCCAAATTACATGGACCTTTTCTTGGGTCAAGGGCCTGATTCTCCTTTCCTCCCCAATCATGATTTTGCAGGTGTTTTGTAATTTCTTTGCAATTGCTCCTTGCGAACAACAACCCACATGAGTTGACCAAAGTTATGGGCAGCGGATAGCAAGATGCATGATTATAGAGTTGAGAAATAGCCCTGTGGTTGGTGGTTTATCCCTCCTGGGAGGAGAACCTCAAGGCTTCCTTCTTGCTTGAAACGACCTTGCTTGCAAGGAAATTCACTTTTGGGAGGGTGGGATTTGATGATTCCAGCTTGCTTACTTTATAGTTGGAGTTTGATAAGATCAACTGTTGATAAGCTTGGCTATTCCAAACACCAAGGGAGCAGTGGTGGTATTCAACCGGTTCGGCCTGGTTCTGCAAAGCCGGTAGCGGCAGTGAGTAGTAGAGACCGAGCCAGTTCTCTCTGCCGTTCTGCTCTTGGGCCCTCAGCTTCTTTACATGGCACAGAAGAGTGCTGTGCAGCAGCTGCTAACACAACCAGGAGAGTGCAGGCTTGCAGGAGGTGAGTTGGAACGCCTCTGTGCCTGCGCAAAGTGCATGTTTGGTGCATGCATGCATGCAAAGTGTGTTCACGCACACAAAGTGCACCCACCAAGCCACGCCCACTGAACCGGTGGTAAAAGTTTTTGAATTCCACCACTGCAAGGGAATATATTTCACATGTAGTCCATTGTGTAGAAATGGATGCCTAGTTTCACGCAATCCAGTGTTTGTAGAATAAATTGCCTGGACTCACGCCATGTGCTGAGCCCTAAAACGCGACGTACAGTTGACAAGGATTGGGTTTATATGCAACATTCAGCCATGTGGATTGGGTATGGTCTTCCGCTGGTTGGATTCATGGTTGAATAAGGGTTTGTTTTATTTAGAGAAGGTGAAAGGAGCTTTTCTCAGTGATACCGCCCAGAATCACACAGTATTAAGATGGGCAACATATAATAAATAAATATATTTATTTATACATATTTATATCTATATCTGTATCTAACTGTATGGGATGTGGCCAGTGCCATGTTTTTCCTGAATCAATTGGCCGCATATAAATCATTTGGCAAAAGCCACATTTTGTACAGGTAAAGCACGGTAAAGTTGCATATAAGTGCTGTTGCTATTATTTTGGCTTAGCGATATTGGTTAATTTTCACGTGGTACTGCCTTCTAGAGGTGGAATCTATATAAGGAAAGTAGTAGAGTACCGATTTTATTCACTCTGTGTAGCACATTCCTCATTCTCTGAATAATTCCTTGGATTCTGATCATTTTGTGACATTGGGCAGCCCCTCAAGATTTACTTAGAAGTAATTCGGGTGTTTTCAACATTGGGACACATCTGGTGAGCTTCACCTTTAAAGTTGAAGTTTCTTTTTCTAAAATGTCCAGATTTTTCCCTATCCAGAATAGCAATAACACTTAGACTTATATACCGCTTCACAGTGCTTTTATGGCCCTCTCTAAGAGTTTTATAGAGTCAGCATATTGTCCCCAACAATCTGGGTCCTCATTTTAGCCACCTTGGAAGGATGGAAGGCATTGGCAGGCAGCAGAAGTAACCTGCATTACTGCACTCTAACCACTGTGCCATCACAGTTCCATAGGGGGAAAGTAATCCAAATTGGGAAAATAAGAACGCCATTCAAACAATCGATTGCATTTTCTCTCTTTCCCTGAAACCTTTGTAAAGTGTGTATTTTTCATAATGCTTTCCAAACTGAATAACGTTAATAATAAAAAGGAAATTAAACCTTTCTTGCAATTTGTCTTTCTCTGTGTATGTGTGAGGGGGGCATGTTGTTGAGCTTTAAATAACCACCTTGCTTGATGCAGATGGGTTTTACAATGACCAGATTAGGATGACTAGTGAAGAAATTTTAAAAAAAGTCATCTAGACTCTTGGGGATATTTGTGGAGGGAAAAATAGAAAATTAGTTTTATGATAACTACTTTATCTTGCTTACAAATCTATAGTATAGGCTAACAGGTGAAACCAATGTTTTTCAACCTCGGCAAATTTAAGATGTGTGTACTTCAAGTCCAAAGAATTGAAGCTGGCTGGGAAATTGTGGAAGTCAAAGTCCACACAACTTAGAATTCTGGGAGTCGAAGTCCAAACAGCTTAGAATTCTATGACTTGAAGCCAAACAGCTTAGAATTCTGGGAGTTGAGGTCCAAACATCTTAAAATTCTGGGAGTTGAAATCCAAACACCTTAGAATTCTGGGAGCTGAAGTCCACACAACTTGAATTCTGGGAGTTGAAGTCCAAAAAGCTCAGAATTCTACGAATTGAAGCCAAACATCTTAGAATTCTGGGAGTTGAAGTCCAAACACTTTAGAATTCTGAAAGTCTACACAACTGGAATTCTGGGAATCGAAGTCCAAACACCTTAGAATTCTACGAATTGAAGCCAAACATCTTAGAATTCTGGGAATTGAAGTCCAAACACCGGAGAATTCTGTGAGTTGAAGTCCAAACACCTTAGAATTCTGGGAGCTGAAGTCCAAACAGCTTAGAATTCTGAAAGTCTACACTGGAATTCTGATAGTTGAAGTCCAAACAGCTTAGAATTCTACGACTTGAAGCCAAACATCTTAGAATTCTGGGAGTTGAAGTCCAAATACCTGAGAATTCTGGGAGTTGAAGTCCAAACAGCTTAGAATTCTACGACTTGAAGCCAAACATCTTAGAATCCTGGGAGTTGAAATCCAAACACCTTAGAATTCTGGGAGCTGAAGTCCACACAGCTCAGAATTCTACAAATTGAAGCCAAACATCTTAGAATTCTGGGAGTCAAACTTCACACAACTTAGAATTCTGGGAGTTGAAGTCCACACATTTTAAAATTTGGAGAGGTTGAGAAACAATGTGTTAACCTACTTGCTAAATTAAGCAATTATCTCAGTTTGTGCAATGCATTGGATTGTAAATGAACCAGATGGATGGCTAGTTAAGCTTCCAAGAGGCTCAACCTGGATTAACATTAGCCAAGCTTAGGACTTTGCACAACAACTTTTGTTATTATTTACCTGCTAATGAAGGCAGGAAAAAAAAATTGCAACAATATAAACACAAAAATAAAATAACATTATTTTTTTTATATAAACAAATAAAGCTGTTTTAAAAGCAGGTAATAAATCTTTGCTTGTCTTATGTTTCTTCCTACCCAGAAAGTATTTAAAGTACAGACCTGCAGTTGTGCCTTTCAATGAAATTATTATACAAGTAGTCCTTGACTTGTGACCACAACTAAGCCCAAAATTTTCTGTTGTTAAGTGAGATATTTGTTAAGTCAGACATGATTTTCCATCCTTGTCCTGCCTTTAGATGCTTTGGGACAGGGGCAGGGGTGGGCTGCTAATGGTTTGCACCGGTTTGGGTGAACCGGATGTGAATTTTATATCTGGTTCGCTGAACTGGTAGCTTCAATGACTGGCTGGCCTCACCCGCATCCGCCCCACTTCACCCTTCTCAGGAGTCTCCACGTGGCCCATTTTGGATTCCATGTAAGTGCAAGGCCTGTGCAGAGGCCTTGGGGAGGGCAAAAAATGGGCCTCCTAGAGGCTCTGGAAAGCCAGAAGCAGGCCCATTTCCAGCCTCTAGGAGCCCAGGGTGGCCGTTTTTGCCCTCTTTGGAAGCTCAAAGAAAGCCTCCAGAGTCCGGGGAGGGTGAAAACAGCCCCCCTTCCATAGTGCAGGTGGCCGACTAGGCCCTGTCCACCATGGCCACACCCATCCAGCAACCGGGCAGAGAACTGGTTGCTAAATTTTTTGAAGCCCATCCCTGGACAGTGATCCCCAACCCGCAGGCCACGGTCTGGTATTGGGCTGCAGCCCAATTGGAACCAGGCCGCACAAGTAGGAGATGAGGGCACATAACTCAATTTGCTTAAGAAGCAGGCACTCACGCCAGCACAGCAACCAGGGCCATGTGCACCCACCCTGTGAACCCTGAAGCTGACCTGACCGCAGCCATTTTAATGCTTCAGTGTTGCCACACTGGAGCTGAGGGATAGGGAGGGGGGAAATAGAGAGAGCTGGGGTTTTGTAGCCAAAATAAAATACTTTCCCCTAGGAACCACAGACACTTCCACAGGTGGTCAGAGAGAGGAGGAGTGAAGTTACTAGGTGACCGGACAGCATCTTGATTGGACCACGTGACTGATTGTTTGGAGAAGGGAAAACACTTGTAATTAGGTGAAAAACCTTCAGAGTTGGTTTTCACCAGAACTGTGCCAACATGATAGATCCAATACATTCTTTGAGGAATCTACTATTCTTTGAGGAATCTACTTGCCTCGGAGGTTTACTTGTTTTGGGTGTATTATTTGGAACCCTGACACACTGCTTGTATAAATAGAGCTGCGCACAGAAGCGTGTGTTTGAGTTTGAGGAGTTTTATTTAATTTATATACCACCCCCTCTCCCAATTTTGGGACTCGGGGCGGTGTACAGCCTAATTAAAAACAATACAATACAAAATAGAAAATTTTAAAATGAATTAAATTGATGGCTGAAAGATTAAGACAATAATAAAAATAATAAAAATAGGGTAAATAAAATAACAAATTTAAAGCCTTCCAATGTTACTAGGCCAGACTGGCTTGTTGGAAACGATGAGTCTTCAATGCGCGCCGGAAGATTCGCAGGTCAGGGATAGTCCGCATCTCCGGGGGTAACTCATTCCAAAGGGAGGGTGCTCCCACAGAGAAGGCCCGTACCCTCAGGGCTGCCAGCCGGCATCGTCCAGCTGCCGGTACTCCCAGGAGGCCCACCCTGTGAGAGCGCACAGGCCGGCGGGAGGCCGATGGTGGCAGAAGGCGGTCCCGTAGGTACCCGGGTCCCAAGCCATGGAGCGCTTTATAGATGATCATCAACACCTTGAATCATACCCGGAAGACTACCGGAAGCCAATGCAGCTCGCACAGGAGCAGTGTAACATGGGAGCTACGGGAAGCCCCCAGAATCACTCGTGCGGCTGCATTTTGCACCAACTGGAGCCTCCGGATGCTCTTCAAGGGGAGTCCCATGTAGAGAGCATTGCAATAATCTAGACGGGAAATGACAAGGGCAGAAGTGACCGTGCGAAGTGTGTCCAGTTCCAGAAAGGGCCGCAACTGATAGATCCGTCAGATCTGTCAGTGTGTGCTTGCTGCTTGTGTGAAACCAACCCTTCTCCTTCCCTCCCCCTGCCAGCCGGTCTGAAAAACTGGAAAAGTTGGAGACCCCTACTTTGCAAAATAGGTCGACCCCATCTCTGTGGCAGCCCCTCAAATGTTGGAACCCAAATATTGGAATATTTGAAATCAGTGTTTTTCAGAGATGGCCACTCTGAATTCTGAATAGGTTGCTTGGCTTTTCCGATATAAAAGGGATTAAAATAGCAGTCTGTGAAAGGATCTGTTCCTAGGGAATAAAGAACAGATGGTTGGATACGTTCCCATGGAAATGAAAATTGAGGGGAAGATGTTTTAGGGCAGTGTTTCTCAACCTTAGCAAATGAAGGATGTGGATCAAAAAAATATTATTTTGAATTCTTTTAAATAATTTATATTATTTAAAAGGGGGGTGGGTTGGATTGGATGACCAGGAGAGTTCCTTCTTTGCTAAAACACTTGCTCATAACGGTTATGTATAAACACTTGTTTAAGCTAAAAAACATGTAACCACAAATATTTCCTACTTGGCTACTTATTGTGTGGTTTCCTGTTTCAATAGAATACTTGAACCGCAAATTCAAAAGGACATTCACTATAAATTGTATTGAAAAAGGAAGTGCCTGGCTCTTCTGACTCCAACTCACCAGAGGGGAATTCAGAATTGCCTGCTTTTGCAAAAGCATAATAAAATTCTTGTGTGTTGACTTTATCTCGTTGTCCCAAGAATTTGGGGTCACCTAAATCTGACAAACTTGGTGCCCAATGTGGGGCTCGAGAGTGTCCTTTTCCAGGTTTTCTTGGAATGGGAAGCGTGCCAGTCACCTCATTGTTGACTGCCTGTTCTGTTAAGTTGTGGTTAGGCAGACTCCAATCCCTGTGGGACAACGGAAAGGTTTTCCTTTTCCCCTCCCTTTCAGAGCGCGTCTGCCTCCCTCCCAGCCCAGCAGAGCACAGAAAGCGGGGTGGGGGGTGGGCGGTGAGGGAAGCAAAGGGAAAGGTTTTGCGGATTTGGAACAGGGAACAAAGAATTAGCAAAACCAGCTCCACTTTTTGATGCAAAGCACCTCAAGCATCCAGCAATATGATCATGCAGTTGATAGGTGACCATCTCCAAGCAGATAGCATCATCTAGCAACCCAGAACCTACAGGAGTCTCCTAACTCTTGGTAAGGTGATTTTGGCTCAATTCACAGCATGCCAAAGCAACATTCACATGGCCCCCCGCTCGCTGCTCATAAGTTCTTCCCAGAAAAGAGGTGTGTGTGTGTGAGATAGAGACATGGAAGGGAAGGAACGGAGGAAGGAAGCAAGGGCAAGAAGGAAAGAGCAAGAAAGGAAGAAAGAGCAAGAAAGAAAGAGGAAGGGAGAGAAAGAAATAAAGAGGAAAAAAGAAAGAGAAAGAAAGAAAAAATAGGAAGAAAGAAAAATATAGGAAGGGAGAAAGGTCAAGAAGGAAAGAGCAAGGAATAAAGAAAGAAAGAAAGAAAGAAAGAAAGAAAGAAAGAAAGAAAGAAAGAAAGAGAGAGAGAGAGAGAGAGAGAGAGAAAGAAAGAAAGAAAGAAAGAAAGAAAGAAAGAAAGAAAGAAAGAAAGAAAGAAAGAAAGAAAGAAAGAAAGAAAGAAAGAGGGAGAGAGAAAGAAAGAAAGAGGAAAGGGGAAAAAGAAAGAGAGAGAGAGAAAGAAATAAAGAAGGAAGGGGGGAGAGAGAATACTCTGTGGTATTATTTTTAATTGTTCCATTATTTATCATATATTAATATTTTGCACTGTCCCTACACCTAAAGTGATCTTACTGCCTTTCTTTTGCCCAGGTATTTTTCAGGGTTTACATGTCAATAGTCCAGAGCATAAATACAGGTGCGTTTAACAGAGTTGAAAGGGACTATGGAGGTCTTCTAGTCCAACCCCCTGCTGAGGCAGGAAAACTCTGAGGATGCCAAAATCTGAATAGAGGTCCTGGGAAAGGTGTCAGAATAACATAATAACACTTAGAAAGGGACCTTGGGAGGAACTCTATACCATTTCAGAGAAATGGCTGTCCAGTCTTTTGTTGAAAACTTCCAATGTTGGAGCACCCAGAACTTCTGGTGGCAAGCAATTCCACCGGTTAATTGTCCTCACTGTTAGGAAGTTTCTCCTTACTTTGAGGTTGCTTCTCTCTGTGTTCAGTTTCCATCCTTCTGATGCTTTGGAAAATACATTGCCCCCCCCCCCTCTTTCTGGCAGCCCCCTAAAAGCCTGTTGCCTATCATCCACTTGGGCAAAGCATTTGAGCCATTTCCTCCTTTCAGTGGTCCATGAAAGTACATCTCTAGATAGAAAATAAAGTTTTAAAAAAAGGTGAACAACATTTTTACACAACTATAGATAAATTGAGGCTGGGTGTGACAAGGAATGGCTGGGAGGGGAGGGGCCAGGCAAAGCACCCCTTGACGTGAGTGACATTGAATTGGTCACACCCACCCAGTCACATGACCACCCTAGTCACATGGCCACCAAGCCACACCCACCCAGTCATGTGACCCCCCCAAGCCACGCCCATCAAATAAGCCACACCCACAGAACTGGTAGTAAAAATAATTGAATTCCACCACTGGCCTACATGTAGGTGGAGGAAAAAAAAAAATTCTAGTAATTTTAACTTTTCTACCTTGTTTTTGCTGTTTTGTCAGCCATTAATTTAATTCTTTTAAAAAAAATTTAAAATTCTAGTTATTGTGGGGCTTTTTATCTTGGCTGTACACCGCCCCGAGTCCCATTGCGGGAGAGGGGGCGGTATAAAAATTTAATATATAAATGGCACTCTGGGAGCTAATGGATATACAATTAAATTTGACTACAAACTGTGGTAGAAACCTGTTAAAGGAGGTGACTGCAGTCTTGGATATCTTAGCCAAAGAAAAGTGTGGAAAATAACATTATGCAAAACCAGCTAGCCCTAATAAAAATTTTGGAGCATAGCAAATTGGGTTGGTGAACGGTTAAACAAAATCTGCTGTATTAGGATTCTGGGTTCTAATGTTTCTCTCCTGTTTGATTCCCTTTATAAGAGATGTGGTACTATCAAAGTTTAAAAGAAGCAAAAGTAATAAAAGAAAAAGGGTGGCTTGAAGGATGTGGATCAAAGAAATATTATTTTGAATTCTTTTAAATAATTTATATTATGTATAACAAGGGGGGTGGGTTGGATTGGATGATCAGGAGAGGTCCTTCTTTGCTAAAATGCTTGCTCATAATGGTTATGTTTAAACACTTGTTTAAGCTGAAAAACATGTAACCATAAATATTTCCTACCTGGCTGCTTGTTGTAAGGTTTCCTGTTTCGATAGAATACTTGAACCGCAATTTCAAAAGGACATTCACTATAAATTGTGTTGAAAAAGGAAGTGCCTGGCTCGTCTGACTCCAACTCACCAGAGTGGGATTCAGAAGTGCTTGCTTTTGCAAAAGTATAATAAAATTCTTCTGTGTTGACTTTATCTCGTTGTCCCGAAAATTTGTTAAGAATTTGGGGTCACCTAAATCTGACAGCCACTTAAGGATGGGTGGACTTCAAGTCCCAGAATCCCCCAGCCTCCTCTCATGCTTACTTAGCAACAAAGAAGATTAGGGGACTGGAGGCTAAAACACATAAAGAACAATTGCTGGAACTGGGTATGTCTAGTTTGATGAGAAGCACTAAGGGTGACATGATAGCAGTCTTCCAATATCTCAGGGGTTGTCCCACAGAAGAGAGAGTCAAGCTATCCTCCAAAGCCCCTGAGGGCAGGACGAGAAGCAATGGGTGGAAACTAATCAAGGAGAGAAGCAACCTGGAATTCAGGAGGAACTTCTCAACAATGAGGACAAACAAGAACAGTTTTTTCCCGAAAGCCATCACTCTGCTAAACAAATAATTCCCTCAACACTGTTCAACTATTTACAAAGTGTACACTACTATTACTGTTAATCTTCTCATCACTCCTTATCACCCATCCCCTCCCATTTGTGACTGTAACTTTGTTGCTTGTATCCTCTGTTTCCTAGTATGATTTGATTGTTGATTGTACCCTATGACTATCATTAAGGGTTGTACATTATGATTCTTGATTCTTAACAAACGTTCCTTCTTTATGTATACTGAGAGTATTTACACCAAGACAAATTCCTTGTGTGTCCAATCACACTTGGCCAATAAAGTATTCTATTCTATTTTATTCAATTAATGGAACGACTTGTCTCCAGAAGTTGTGGATGCTCCAACACGGGAAGTTTTTAAGAGATTGGACAACCACTTGTCTGAAATGGTGTAGGATGTCCTGCCTAAGCATGGGGTTGGACTAGAAGACCTCCAAGGCCCCTTCAAACTCTGTTATTCTATTCTGTTCTGTTCCGTTCCATTCCATTCCATTCCATTCCATTCCATTCCACTCTATTATTATTCTAGTCTGTTCTGTTCTGTTCTGTTCTGTTCTGTTCTGTTCTGTTCTGTTCTGTTCTGTTCTGTTCTGTTCTATTCTATACTATACTATTCTATTCCATTCCATTCCATTCCATTATTATTCTATTCTGTTCTGTTCTATAGGATAGGAAGAAGAAGGATGAGAATGAGGACTAGACTAAGACTAGGGTAGGGTTAGGGTTAGGGTTGCTTGCCAGGTATGCCCAAATTTTGATCACTTGACTGTAGGAGATGCTATGATAGTTACAAAGGTGAGGGTCAGTCATAAGTGACTGTTTTTAGGACCATTGTAACTTTGAGCTTGGTTGTAAGTTGAGGACTATTGGTATATCGACATAAGGTTCTGTTTTTTTGACGTGGACTAGTATCACACAATATTCTAATCAGAGGTGGTATTCAGCAGGTTGTGACCAGTTCTGGAGAACCAGTAGGGGAAATTTTGAGTAGTTTGGAGAACCGGCAAATCCCACCTCTGACTGGTCCCACCCTCCTCTATTCTCTGCCTCCCGAGTCCCAGCTGATAGGCTGGGTCTTCTTTTGTTGCCCTGCACAGGAGAACGGAGCTGGAAAGCAGGTTAATGGGGTGGGGAGGGAATGGGGATTTTGCAGTATCCTTTCCCTGCCACGCCCACCAAGCCATGCCTACCAAGCCACACCACGCTCACCGAGCCATGCCCACAGAACCGGTAGTAAAGAATTTTGAATCCCACCACTGATTTTAAATAAACTACCATTCCTGAATTCATACAGCCTGCTATTGTCTTCACAAGTAAATATATATTATGGATTAAAAGCATCACCTAGTTCACCTGCCAAGTTATGATCATTGCTTATACACAGAACTCTGATTTATTCAACAACGATTCAAAAAAACCCACAAAACCCTGGCTTTTAAAAAGTCAATAATGAAATCCCTCAGCAGATGGCAGCCTTAAACCAACTTAACTTTTCTTTTTTCTTGCTCTGGTCCATCTTGTCCCATTCTCGAAGGCTGCCTGCATAAATCCCTCCAGCTTTTCTGGTGAGGTTTTCCAAAAGTGGTTTGCTGTTGCCTCCTTCCTAGGGTGGAGAAACAGTGACTGGCCCAAGATCACCCAGCTGGCTTTGCACCTAGAACTCACTGTCTTCTAGCCAGTGGTGGGATTCAAATTTTTTTTATTGCCAGTTCTATGGGCATGGCTTGGTGGGCATGGCTTGTTGGGTGTGGCAGGGGAAGGATGCTGTAAAATCAACATTCCCTCCAGGGGTGGGATCCAACAGGGTTAACTACTGGTTCGGTGATTTACGATGTGCTTCCCTGCATGCTGTGCGCGTGTCAATCTTCATCTGCTTGCCGCATCAGCTTGCTGCCTGGACAGCTGAGCAGCGCTGTGTGCAGGGAAGCAGCGTTTGAAAAAGCACTTTTATCCAGCTTTTTCAACCACAGCTGTGCCTCGCATGGCATCTAAGGTTGAAAAAGCAGGAAATAAAAGTCAAGTAAGAGCCCGGGCAGGCAGGTGGGTCAAAACAGCAGCAGACACAGAACCGGTTCTATGTCTGCTGCTCTTCAGAGCTACCGGTTCTACAGAGCCGGACAGAACCGGTAAAATCCCACCCCTGATTCCCTCCCCACCCCACTAACCTGCTTTCCAGCTCTGTTCTCCTGTGCAAGGCAACAAAAGAAGACCTAGCTGATCAGATGGGACTTGGGAGGCAGAAAATAGATGGGGCGGGGCCAGTCAGAGGTGGTATTCTGAACTACTCAAAATTTCTGCTACTGGTTCTCCGAACTACTCAAAAGTTTTTACTACCGGTTCTCTAGAACTGGTCAGAATCTGCTGAATACCACCTCTGCTCCTAGCCAACTCCTAGGAGTCAACCTATTCTACAAAGCATCTGAGGGCAGGAGGAGAAATAATGGGTGAAAGAACATTAAAGAGAGATCCAACCTAGAATTAAGGAGAAATTCCCTAACATCAGGACAATCAATCGATGGAATGGCTGGCCTCCAAAAGTTGTGGATGCTCTATCACTGGAGAGTTTCAAAAATAGACTGGACAGCCATTTGTCCTCAATGGTATAGGACTGTGATGGCGAACCTATGCCACGTGTGCCAAAAGTGGCATGCAGAGCTATCTCTCCAGGCACACCAGCCGTCGCTTGTTGCTCTTCCAGATTCTGGTGCACACATGCATGCTGGCTAGTTGCTCGTGTGTGTGTGTGTGTGTGTGGGAGTGCTGGAAACCAGAAGAACAGCTCCCTGGAGTGCATGAGTGCACTGGCCAGCTGGTCTTTGCATGCACATGTGCGTTAGAAACCAGAAGACCAACTGGCCGGCGTACATACGCATGCCAGGAAGCTAAGCTTCCAGTTTCCGGCGCTCCTGCGTGCACGCACTGGGGAGCTGCTCTTCTGGTTTTCAGCGCATACGCGCACACTCCCATTTTGCTACTTGGTACCGAAAAGGTTAACCACTGGTATAGGATGTTCTCCTTGAGCAGGGAGCTGAAGAAGACCTCCAAGGCAGAGGTGGTATTCAGCAGGTTCTGACCAGTTTTCAAGAATCGGTAGCAGAAATTTTGAGTAGTTCGAGGAAGTGGTAAAAACCACCTCAGACTGGCTCCGCCCCCATCTATTCTCTGCCTCCCGAGTCCCATCTGATTGGCTGGGTCTTCTTTTGTTGCCCTGCACAAGAAAACAGAGCTGGAAAGCAGGTTAGTGGGGTAGGGTGGGAATGGAGATTTTGCAGTAACCTTCCCCTGCCACACCCACCAAGCCACACCATGCCCATCAAGCCACGCCAAGAGAACCAATAGTAAAAAATTTTGAATCCCTAAAGAATTGATATATTTGATTGTTAATATTTTGACAGCAGCTAGAATTGTATTTGCGCAAAATTGGAAAAATGAAAAAGCTCAGAGGAGGGAAGTGATAAAGAAAATAATGGAATGTGCAGAAATGAGTAGACTGACATTTGCTATTAGAGAGCAAGAAGAAAAAGAATATTATAAAATATGGGACTTATTTTATCAGTGGTTAGATAAGAAATTGGAGAAATATAACATAATATAATATAAACAATAATTAACATAAAATAATGTAACGATATGCTATAAGCGATTACTATGGAAAGGATTATAATATGATATTCTGTGTTTGATTATTTGGAAATGAATGATATCATAACCTAGGCTTTATAACAGTTGATTCTTGCTCGAAAAAGATGAGATGAATTTATAAATAGAGTCTGATAATGATTTGGTAATAGTACGATGCTAAGCGGATAGTAGTTATACACATTATGAATTGTAATATAAAAACAGGAAGGAATGACTGTTGATATTGTGCACAAGAGATATGTACCACTGTATAATGGAAAGATTTTATTTAATGTATGTTTTGTGTTTGTTTGTTTGTTTGTTGTTTAGAATAAAAAAAAATCAAAAAATAAATATACAAAAAAATGTTCTTGAATCCCACCACTGTGCCAACTCTTTTATTCTGTTAATTGATCAGTGGGATGGCTTGCCTTCAGAAGTGGGTTGCTCTAAAAATGTATATAAAGTGTTTTATAGATGGCATCTACTACCTGCTAGGTTAGCTAAAATGTTTAGAAATATGTCTAGCAAATATTGGAAATGTAATCCAAAGATGAGCACATTTTATCATATTTTATTTATTTATTTATTTATTTATTTGCATTTATATGCCGCCCTTCTCCGGAGACTCAGGGCGGCTTACAGTCTATGGAGCACCATGCTAAGTGCTCGGCAATAGCCTTCATTCCATTGTATATGCCTGCTTATTATTACTAGGGCTTTTGGCTCCCCCAAGCGGCATTTTTACAAAGTCAGCTTATTGCCCCCAACAATCTTGGGTCCTCAATTTACCTACCCCGAGAGGATGGAAGGCTGAGTCAACCTTGAGCCTGGTGGGATTCGAGCCTGCACTAATTGCAGGCAGCTTGCACTAAGTGCTAGATGATTAACAGCCTGCACCACCAAGGCCCCTATGTGGTGGACTTGTGCTAAAACAGAAAAAAAAAATTGAGTAAAAATACACACCGATGGCTAGAAAAGATAATAGGGGAAATATGTCGATTTTAAACCTGTACTGTTTTTCTTAGGGATGATATCAGAAAAATTGGATAAGAAAAGTATGTATTTAGTATTACATGTTTTAACAGCAGCAAGGATTATCTGCACACAATATTGGAAAGATGAAGAAGCACCGCAAGGTGAAGAGATAATGAAGAAGATACTAGACTGTGCAGAAATGGATAGACTTACATTGAAGATCAAACAGAAAGAAGACACAGAATATTATCAAACATGGAAGTTATTTTACCAGTGGTTGGGAAAAAAATGGGTAGAGAGTAAGAATGGAATCTGCATTGTTAAGCAAATTAAATACACAGACAACACGAGGTTTATTAAGCACTGAGAAATGTAATTAATAGAAAATTAATAAAATTTATTTTTTTAAAAGAAGTTGGGGTGCTCCATCACTGGAGGGAGGAGCTTTTCAGGAGAGATTGGACAACTATTTAGATTCAGAATAAAGAACAACACAGTTGGAGGGACCTTGGAGGTCATCTAGCCCAACGCCTTGCACAAGCAGGAGAGTCCACACCATTTCAGACAAGTGGTTGTTCCAGTTTCTTCTTGAAAACCTCCAGTGATGGGTCACCCACAACTTTTGAAGGCAAGCCTTTCCCCTGGTTGATGTTTTCACCAGTAGCAAAATTTCTCCTTTGTTCTAGGTTGGTTTTCTCCTTGATTAGTTTCCATCCATTGTTTCTTGTCCTGCCTTCTGGAGTTTTGAGGAATAGTTTGCCCTCTACATCTTTGTGAAAGCCTCCCAAATACTGGAAGATCGCTATCATATCTGCCCTAGTCCTTCTTTTCATTAGATTAGACCGGTGGTGGTGGTGGTGATGGTATGTTACCGGTTCAGACCGGTTTAGCCGAAATGGTAGTAAAAAAAGGAGGGGAAAAAACGATTCAAGACAATCAGCTGAGAGGAGAAAGAAAAGTGCACCCCTGCACTTTTCTCTTCTTTATCCTCAGATGATTGGTACTGCATGTCAGCATTCCAGCAACCCTCCATTCTGCCCAGTAACTCTGAGACAGACCTCTTCTCAAAGGTTCCTTATATTTGGATAGTAACTGGCACAACTGGGGAATCCCGAATCTGAAAGTCCTGGGCTTCCTTACAATAAGTAAAAACTACAAAATCCATCCCCTGCACCCATCATCACATCACATGGCCCAATCATCACCCATCCCAAGTTAAGACTTCTTCTGACTTATGTGCAACACGATCTGACCTTGAATTAGAAAAAGAAATTTATTATCGTATTTTCCGGCGTATAAGATGACTTTTGAAAGGAAAAAAAGTCAACCGAAAATCGGGGGTCGTCTTATACGCCCGGTCGTCTTATACGCCGGAAAATACGGGTACATCAGGAGTGAAGCTTGAGCGCTTCGAGGGGCTGGTTAACAAGCAGGAGCGAAACCAAAACGGAGCCACTTCCCCACCACACCGGTGGCGTCGCCGGGAGACGCTCCTCCCCTTCCCGAACAGAACAAGATGGCGGCCGCTCTGCCGGCCCATCATGCTCCGCGGGAGGCCGGGTCGTCTTCCGTGTGGGGGAGAGAGACCGAGAGAGCCGCCCTGGGGCTGGAGGAGGAAGGTTGTATGGTCGGCTGATGCGAGCGCGAAGGAAGGAGAAGCATCTTAGTTTACAAATCCTTGCAGCTTAATTTTGAATACCCGTATTTTCTGGTGTATAAGATGACTTTGAAAAAAGTCAACCAAAAATCGGGGGTCGTCTTATACGCCCGGTCGTCTTATACGCCGGAAAATACGGTATGTCTAACTAGATATACTCCAATAAATTCCCCCCTCCCACTTTCCCAGACTCAAATGTGGCAGCGTGGGAGCGTCAAATCTCAATTTGGTTTCCAAAGCTGACACTGCAGGCCTCAGCTGGTGTATGTTAGGTGTGCACGTTAGGTGCGTGTGCATTCGCACGCGATGACCGAACCAGTAGTGGAACAGGTAGGATCCCACTGCTGGACTAGACATACCCAGTTCTAGATTTCTATATATCTACATCCATAGATTTGTTTGAAGTGGCATAGGTTCTCCTGCTTGAGGTTGGACTAGCAGACCTCCAAAGTCTCTTCCAACCCTAGTATTCTATGTGGCAGCTAAAAAGACCACGAATGATGCATTTTAGTGTTGGCTGCACTCAGCTGATGCCAACATGGCCATTCCTAATAAAACATTTTTTTTACTCTGACAGATGCGGTTAGAGACTTATTATTTGAATGGGGGTGGTGTAGGAAATTAGCACCCACCCCTCTCCTAGATAAATGAAGTACCTTGGGAAATAGTAAAAAGGTAGAATATTTCCTCTAAAAAAGAGTAGAAACTCAGAAGCAGAAGCTCACCCCCACCTTTGTTAATGGGTGGCCATTAAGGCCCGGGCTAGAATACTTTACATAACAAAGATCTCCAGGTAAAGCTATAGCAATTGCTCAAAAGCCCTTTCAGTGTATCATCCTCCAGTAAGGCTCAACCAAGCCTGGAACTCAGGACACTCTACAGAATTGCCCCCGCATGGCCCTATGGGAGTCTGACAACCAATCAGAATACAAGCTCAAATTCAAATCCCAACAGAGGGTATAAAACCCAGGCACACTCGGCATATCAGCCCTTCCTTCTTTTCCTTCATCTTGAAGCATGTGATCATCCCTTCCTTCTTTGGAGCTCCAAGACATGTGATCCTGTCCACCATTAAACCATCTTTCCAAACAGCCTCCATGTTTCCAGTGTCTTTTTCCCCACTTGGAACTGAACCCAGAAGGATAATTCTTCCAACAAATTAATGCATTGACTCATTGGATGACTGGTGCTAATTTCTCTAAGGTTTGGTTTGCGGGTGGGTGGGAAATAAACATCCAGTTGTGTATCCTAGGCTGTGTTCCAAACAAACAGTCATTCCTACAGTTCTTTTGACAATGGGAGATAAGAGCTACATTGCTACACCCAGAAACGTTGCTGCCGCATTTTTGGCTCATCTAGCTGGTTGTGTGAATCCAACTCGATTGTTTTGTGATTCTTAGGTTCTCTGACCTGGGCCAATTGAGTTAATTCAACTTATCAGATTTGTAGATGATAAGCTGGCAACAATAGATAACACCCTAGATGATAGGCTCAAGATCCAGATGGATCTCGACATAATATACTTAGACTTCAGCAAGGCATTTGACAAAGTAGACCACAACCTGCTTCTTCGTAAGCTAGAAGTGGAGTAGATAGCATCACCACCAGATGGATTCACAACTGGCTGACAAACTACTCAACCAGTAATCCTTAATGGGTCTAAGTCTACATGGAGGGAAGTAAGCAGTGGGGTGCCATGAGGTTCTGTCTTAGGCCCAGTACTCTTCAATATTTTCATAAATGACTTAGATGAGGGAATAGAAGGGGAACTTACCAAATTTGCTGGTGGTACTAAGCTGGCAGGAATAGCTAACACTCTAGAATATAGACTCAAAATCCAGATGGATCTTGACAGACTTGAACACTGGGCCCTAACTAACAAAATGAAATTCAATGTAGAGAAAAGTAAAGTCTTACACTTAGGCAAGAAAAACCAAAAGTACACATATAGAATAGGCTAAATGCAGATTTAACTCTGAAAGGGCTCTTGGAGTCTTAGTGGACAACCAGCTAAATAGGAGCCAGCAGTGTGCAGTGGCAGCCAAAAAAGCCAATGCAATCCTATGTTGCATTAACAAGGGGATACAATCGAAATCAAGTGAGGTATTAATACCACTCTATAAAACCTTAGAAGATTACTCTAAGATTACACCTAGAATACTGCATCTAGTTTTGGTCACCACACTATAAAAAGACTTGGAGACTCTAGAAAAAGTGCAGAGAAGAGCAACCAGGATGATTAGGCTAAAACTTACAAAGAACAGTTGCAGGAACTGGGCATGGCTATTCTAGTGAAAAGAAGAACCAGGGGAGACATGATAGCAGTGTTCCAATATTTGAGGGGCTGCCACAGAGAGGAGAGGGTCAAACTATCTTCCAAGGCACCCGAAGGCCAGACAAGGAATAATGGATGGAAACTATTCAAGGAGAGAAGCAACCTAGAACTAAGGAGAAATTTCCTGATAGTGAGAACAATTAACAATTAACTTGCCTTCAAAAGTTGTAGGTACTCCTACACTGGATGTTTTTAAGAAGATATTGGACAATCATTTCTCTGAAAGGGGACAGTCTAGAAAAAAAGAAAGACTTTAATAGAATGATCTGGAAGGTCATCTAGTCCAGCCCGCTGCTCAAGCAGGAGAACTATACCATTTTCGATAAGTGACTATTCTAACCAAGGGTCTTCAAATCCTGAGCTAACATGACTGGAGGAGGAATTCTGGGAGTTGAAGTCCACAAGTCTTAAAGCTGTCAAGTTTGAAGACCTCTGCTCTATCTTATATGCAGCTCTATCATTCCCCTCTATTGGAGTGGTTTCCTGGATCACATTGTCCCTCCAGGTTTCATCTCTATTGTTCCTGTGATGCATTTCCTGTTCTTGTATTAGTCTAGCACAAGGGTCTTCAAACTTGGCAAGGTTAAGACTTGTGGACTTCAACTCCCAGAATTCCTGAGCTAACATGACTGGAGGAGGAATTCTGGGAGTTGAAGTCCACAAGTCTTAAAAGTTGCAAAGGTTGGAGACCCCTGCTTTAAACTCTTCTTAAGAACCTCCAATGATGGAGCGCCCACGATTTCTGGAGGCAAGCTGTCCCACTGGTTAATTATCCTAGGGGTGACATTGCAGGCAGTCTTGCAATGTTTGACGGGCTGCCACAAAAAAGAAGGGGTCAAATTATTCTCCAAATCACCTGACTGCAAAACAAGAAGCAACGGATGGAAACTAACCCAAGAGAGAAGCAACCTGGAATTAAAGAGGAATTTCCTGATGGTGAAACCAATTAACCAGTGGAACAGCTCGCCTCCAGAATTCATGGGCGCTCCATCACTGGAGGTTTTTAAAGAAGAGACTGGACGACCATTTGTCTGAAATGTTATAGGGTCTCCTGCTTCAGCAGGGGGCTGGACTAGAAGACCTCCAGGGTCTCTTCCGACTCTGTTATTTTGTTAATTAATCAGTGGAACGTCTTGACTGCAGACGTTGTTGGCTGCTCCATCCCTGGAGGCTTTTAAGAAGAGCCTGGCCAGTCATTTGTCTCAAATGGCACATTTGAGCAGGGGGCTGGACTAGAAGACCTCCAAGATCCCTTCCAGCTCTCTTTTGAACGCTCGCTCGATCTCCTCGCGTTAAATGAATCCTTCTGAAACCTATAGGAATCCCGGGATGGGTAGGCGGCGCTCGACCCAGTCCCATGCGAGAAACGAAAGCGCGGCGCATCTAGGCGGGGCTGGATGAGGGAAGGATCCAGCTGCGCAACGCCCAGCCCGGGCTGGATTCGCCTAGCCCCGCACGTGGCCGCCTGCCCGCAGCCCCCTCCCCAGTCCAACCATCCGCTTCTCCCCCACACCCCCGACCCCAAACGACGGCAATCCAGCGACCCAGACGCATCTCTCTTGGTTTCTCTCTTTCTCTCTCGATCCGGAACGCAGCAACAGCAGCGGAGATGCCAGCCGGGATGAAGGCGCCTTTGGCCATCCTCTTGGCCGCCTGCCTCTGCGTGGACGGCGGTGAGGCTTCTGCCCCGGCCCCTTTGAGCCTCCCTCTCTTTCCCCCCCTCGGGGGGTGGGGTGTCTCCCTGCCTTCCTTTCCTGCGCCCACCCACCCACGTTCGCGCCTTGCGCCCGGGTGAGGAGGTGGAGCGCGCGCGCGCCTCGGGGCTGCGGAGCCCGGCGGCGGCGGCAGCTGCAGCGGCGGCGGCCGCCGGATCCAGGAGTTTTCCCCAAAGGAATCGCGGGGTGGAGGGGGAAGACGGGGTGGCGCGCGTTTTCCTTTCTCCCTCCCTTGTGTGTTTATTTATTTAATTCCTTCCTTCTTGCCTCCCTTGTTTATTTTTTCCTTCCTTGCTCCCTCCCACCTTCGTTCACTTATTTTCCTTTCCTCCCTCCTTCATTTACTTATTTTTCTTTCCTCCCTCCCTCTCTCTCTCGTTTGTTTATTTTTTCCTTCTTTCCTCCCTCCCTCGTTTACTTATTTTCCTTCCTTCCTTCCTTCACTTATTTTTCCTCCCTTGCTTACTTATTCTTCCTCCCTCCCTTCCTCCTTTACTTATTCTCCCTCCCTCCTATTTCTCTTTCTTCCTGCTTCATTCATTCCTCCCTCCTCCCTTGCTTACTTATTCTTCCTCCCTCCCTTCCTCCTTTACTTATTCTCCCTCCCTCCCATTTCTTTCTTCATTCATTCCTTTTTCTCCCCTGCCTCTTTCCCTTTCCCCCACCAGCAAAGCTTCTTGGCCTTCTAAACTGTGCTTAATGCTCTGGGCAGGGTTGAGCTTCAGGGTGTAGAGGAATCGCTGCCCCTCCTGGGAAGCCAGGAAGAGAAATGCATGTGGTCAGGGGCCTCTGGCACAGGTCCTGGACAGGGGGCTGTTTTGTTGCCTTCCTTATTTACTCAAGGCCAGCCTGCAGAAGGGCCCCTGTCTGGGGAGCAAGGGCAGGGAGGGGAACCAAGTGGGATTGCTGTTATGGAAGAAGGCGGGGGAGGAGAGTCCCATCCTTAGATTCCCCAATCTGAAGAGCTTCTCTGATGGGGAAGAGAGCGTGCATGCCTTGTGTGTGTTTATGTGTCTCTCTTCTGTGTGTGTCTTGTCTCCTCAGTTCTGTTGTTGCAAATTCCCTTTATACTCCTGTTTACCTTTAGAAAGTTTAACCTTTAATCCCATCAAACAATGTGCCTCGAGCTGATTTCTTATCGTCTGCAAAGCTCCTCCTTCAGTAGAACAGAACAGAACAGAATAGAATAATATGGTCGGAAGGGACCTTGGAGGTCTTCTGATCCAGGGGTCTCCAACCTTGGCAATTTTAAGACTTATGGACTTCAACGCCCAGAATTCCTGAGCTAACATGACTGGAGGAGGAATTCTGGGAGTTGAAGTCCACAAGTCTTAAAAGTTGCCAAGGTTGGAGACCCCTGTTCTAGTCCAACCTCCTGGAGCAGGAGACTCTATACCATTTCAGATAAATGATTGCTCATTCTCTTCTTGAAAACCTCCAGTGATGGAGCACCCACAACTTCTGGTGGCAAGCTCTTCCGCTGTGTCAGCTGGTGTTCCATTCAAAATCCAAGAAAGAAATACTTAAGACTCCATTAGTTACAGAAAAGATATCTTTTACTGGAAATCAAGTGGTAGCAACAAAAGAATTCTGAATCTGAGAAAAGGAGCGCGTAAATCACATATACAAAGTGACGGCAACGTTCCCACCCTCAGTAGTTCAATTTGTTCCTCCAATTAAAAGTTGTGGATAGCATCATGTGGGCATCTTCAGGTGGTGATGAGGCCTCTGTCCGTTGACCTTGACATATTTTGATAAAGAGTTGCGGCTGCGCATAGAATAGAAACCTAAGCAAGAATCTCCCCCCCTCCCAACTTACACAGTTTCGTTTTGTAACACTTCCAGCTCGCTTCCCATAACCATGGCCCACTCCCCCCCCCCCCCCCCCCCCCCGTTACTTATGACAGCCGAGAGATGCAAAGCAAAGGAAGAGAAGCCAAGGAAGAAAATCTTGAAGGCTGACACACTGCTTAACTGTTCACACTGTTAGGCAGTTTCTCCTTAGTTCTAAGTTGCTTCTCTCCTTTATTAAGTTTCCATCCATTGCTTCTTGTCTTGTCTTCTGGTTCGTTGGAAAATAGATTAAGCCCCTGGTCTTTCTAGGAGCCCTTCAACTATTGGAATATCACTATCATGTCTCCCCTAGTCATTCTTTTCTCTAGACTAGACACACCCAGTTCCTGTAACCTTTCTTTTTATCTTCTACCCTCCAGGCCCCTAATCATCCTGGTTGCTCTTCTTTGCACTCTTTCCAGAGTCTCTACATCTTTTTTATAGTGTGGTGACCAGAACTGGATGCAGTATTCCAGGTGTGGCCTTACCAAGGCATTATAAAGTGGTATTAACACTCCATGTGATCTTGATTCTATCCCTCTGTTAATGCAGCCTAGGACTGCATTGACTTTTTTGGCTGCTACCATATACGGCTGGCTCATATTTAGCTGGTTGTACACTGAAAGTCCCAAGATCCCTCTCACAGTGCTCTTAAGCCAGGTTTCTCCCAGTCTATATGTGTACTTTTTCTTTTTCTTGCCTAAGTGTAAGGCTCCACTCTTCCCTACATTGAATTTCATTTTGTTGGATAGGATCCAGTGTTGAAGTCGGTCATTTATATCTTGAACTTGTCTTCCAGGGTTTTGGCTATTTCTGCTAGCGTAGTGCTGTCTGAAAATTTCATGATTTCCTCTTTTCTTCCCTCAAGTAGATTTTTTATGAAGATATTGAAAAATATTGGGTCCAAAAAAGGAACCTTGGGATTTCTCTGCTGCTTACTTCCCTCCATATAGATGTAGATCCATTGTGGACTACTTGTTGAGTATGATTTGTCAGCCAATTACAAATCCCTCTGGTGATATTGTTACTGTATCTATCCCACATTTTTCTAGCTTGCTCAGGAAGTAGGTTGTGGTCTACTCTATCAAAGGCTTCTCTCTTCTTGGGAACAGCTTCATTAATTTAATGCACCATAAGAAGTCATTGTCGGTCTTCTGATTTATTATTTGTATTTTCCATTTCATTATTAAGACCTCAGCTGATTTCATTTGTGGCCTCTTTTCCCATAGCTCTCTTGACATTTTTAAATCCACTTTTAGATCCACAACATCTTTTTCCATCTCACTTTTAACATATATATTTTAAACCCCAAATCCACAAACTTTCTCATTTGGGTTTTTTCGCCCTCTCCCTTCCGGAGCCCTACAGATGTTTGCACTGGGGAATTTTCGAGTTGGAAACCCCCATATCTGGAGAACATTTACACGGGAAGTGAGGCAGAAAGTACCCCAGTGAGTGAACAAGTCAAAAGTGCAAACTTTTAGCGATACTGATCAGGATGGAAGAACCAGGTCCACACATTAAGGTTAAAATTGAAATAATTTATTGCTAAAAGCAATAAACAGGAATCTTCTGTTGAAAGAAATATCCTTCTGGGTTCAGTTCCAAGTGGGGAAAAAGACATTGGAAACATGGAGGCTGCTTGGAAGGTTTAATGGTGTACAGGACCACATGGCCTGGAGCTCCAGAGAAGTCTGATCACATACTTCAAGGTGAAGAAAAAAGGAAAAAGGGCTGAGGTACTGAGAGTGCTGGGTTTTATACCCTCTGTTGGGATTTGAATTGGAGCTTGTATTCTAATTGGTTGTCAGACTCCCAGGGGCAACTCTGTAGGGCTGTCCTGAGTTCCAGGCTTGGTCTAGCCTTGCTGGGTGATTATGCCCTTAAAAGGGCTTTTGGCACTTTCTATAGCTTTATTGTGAGTTTCTGCTTCTGAGATGAGTTTCTGCTTCTTGAGTTTCTACTCTTCTTAGGGGAAATATTCTGCCTTTTTAATATTTCCTAGGCTATTTCAATTTTCTAGGAGGGGTGGCTGCCAACTTCCTACACTTCTCCATGAACAATTGCCACCTTGAGTCCCATTGACCCTTGTATGTATGGAGATTCTCAACCATCCAGACTGTGGTTGTCCCAAAGATGCTTTCCAAATGTTAACTAGACTGTGTTAAGTTTTTTTCCTTGGAAAATGTTTTGCTTATATACAAATGCTTCCATTCCCCATTAGTTGGTTAGAACTAAAGAAGTTTCTTGAAAGAGAAATGATACATTTTCAAGAAAGAAATCAGGAACGTCCAGTGGACTTTAAACACATACACACACACACATTTGGGACAACCACAATCTTCATGGTGGAGAATCTCCATAGACAAGGAGGTTGGATTTAGTTTGCTTGCGGCTACATAGGGATTCTAGGCTGATTCCTTGTTTAACTCTGCCTCCAGGTTCTGCCACTCTTTTTCCTACATCATTAGCCCAAAGGAGAAGTGAGAATTCCATTATTAAAAGGGGATATTATCTATTACCTATTCATCAAACTACAGAGGGGTTGAGGAGCGGTGTGTGTGTGTGTGCAGAGGACTGTGAAGTTACAATTTTGATGTGCATTTTTAATAGCTTCATTCTGCTGAGCTTGGAAAGAAAAAAATGAAAAGTGCCCAGGATTGTATTATTAGGCACAGTTGACATTTCACTGCCCATAATTTTTTGGGGGGAGAATAAATTTAGTTTTTTTATGCATTAATACTGTCGGAAGAAATATCCAGTATGGTTCCAAGCTGGGAGAAAGACCCTGGAAATAAAATGGTGGCTGGCTACTTGGAAAGAATAATGGAGGCTGGCTGAAGGAAAGAATGTCTCTTGATTGTTTGGATGCCAGAAACTTCAGGGACAGCAACATGTTTCTGGGGTGGCTGACAAAATGGGGTGGGGATAGGTAGATTTAGACTTAGAATAACTTTATTGTCACTTTGGGTGGGCTTCTATACATTCTTTGGGATTTTGTGATTGAGATGCTCCAGGAGAGTTGTGCAATATAGTGAGCCTTGTGTCTTTTGTTATTCTAATGGTGGTGAGTAAATCCTATTATATCCTAAAGGTCATAACCTGTCTTTAGAATTTGGGTGGGGGTAGGGGTGGGTTACTACCGGTTCTGTCCATCTCTGCAGAACTGGTAGCTCTGAAGAGCAGCAGACATAAAACCGGCTCTATGTCTGCTGATGTTTTTGCCCACCTGCCCACCCGGGCTCTTACCTGACCTTTATTTCCTGATTTTTTCAACTTCAGCTGCCGAGAGGCACAGCTGCAGTTACAAAAACAGGAAAATAGGGCTGTTTCAGAGGCTGCTTCTCTGCATGTAGCGTGCTAATGACGATTTACAAGTGCTCACTCCCAGCATGCAGGGAAGCACATCATCAACATCATCAATCACCGACCCTAGTAAATTCCAAACCAGTAGTTAACCCTGTCATATCCCACCCCTGGGTGGTGGGGGGAGGTATAAATTCTTAATCCCATCAGCTCCAGTCTTCTGTGGGAGCTGTGGTTGAAGGCCTTTTGTTTATGAATAGATCGACCTGGATTTCTTAATGGACACAAAATATCCATTTCCAAAGACTTTAAGGGTCTGCTGAAAGCTGTTTCTTATAGCAGAAAAACCAGGGCTGCCTTTCTGCCTTTAAAAGCATGTTTCTCCATTTATCCTTTGGGGAAATACAATATCCTGCCTTTTTAAATATTCCCTGAAATATTTAATTCTTAGCCTGGGGTGTGGGGGCGGCTTCCCACAATACTATAAGATTCAAAAATACGAAAGAAAATAGTAAGAAAGATAGGGGAGGAGAAAAGTTTGGGGAAAAAGAAAGAAAAGGCATTGACTTCCAACTCCCTTTGATGGAGTAGAATAACATATTAACATCAAACCTCAACTTTTTACTTTTACATAATAGTATAAACTTCGTTCTGCTGAGTTTCGAAAGAAAAATTGAAAATTGCCCAGGATTGATTATCGGTACAGTTGTCATTTCACTGCCCATAAAATTAATAAAACTTACTAAGCCGAATTAGTTTTTTTTTTCATACACTTCCATTAAATATAAGATGAAATCTTTTGAGAGAGAGAGAAAGAGAGAGAGAGAATATTGGTCAATTTCCAACCTTGGTCCTTTGAGACATGTTGTTAGCTCACAAAGTAGGGCTTTTCAAGGTCACAACTGTGGGGTGTTTTCTTAGCTGGGGGAGACACCCATCTTTTAATCCTGATTTCCTGTGTTTTTTTCCCCTTTGTGTTGCTGGAATCCGCTCAGAATGAGGAGGAATATAAATGTCAGTTTTTTAATTTATTACTTAGGATGCAACAAGTGTCACTAGCTGTTAAAAGTGCCAAATTGTCTGGCACCAGTTTGCTTAACAGAGATGCTTACTGATTCTGTGATGGGGTGCAGAGACTTCGTATTTCACAGAATCTTAACAATCCTAAGGCTGGAAGGGACCTTGGCTTAGATCGTCTCAGACAAATGGTTGCCCAAGCTTTACTTGAAAACCTCCAGTGAAGAGAAGGACCAGGGGAGACAGGATAGCAGTTTTCTGATATTTGAGAGGCTGTCACAGAGAGGAAGGGGTTAAGCTATTTTCTAAAGCACCCGAAGGCCAGACAAGGAACAATGGCTGGAAACTGAACAAGGAGAGATTCAACCAGGAAATAAGGAAAAACTTTCTAACAGGGAGAACAATCAACTTGTGGCACAGAAGTTGCCTTCGGAAGTTGTGGGAAGTTGTTATCACTCGAGACTTTCAAGAAGAGGCTGGACTGCCATCTGTCAGAAATGGTGTAGGGTCTCTTGCTTGGGCAGGGGGTTGGACTAGACGACCTACAAGGTCCCTTCCAACTCTGTCAATCTGACCTATGCCTCCTATTGGCAGAGTGTTTATTGTGTCAATTTAAAATCATCTCTCCCTGTGAAAAGCCAGTGGGTAGAAATTTCACCCTTGATAGTATTCCAGCAATTTCTGGTCAATTGTGCAATCACGTGGATGGGAGTTTCTAAGTCTCACATAAGAAGGTCTCACATAGAATAACAGAGTTGGAAGGGACCTTGGAGGTCATCTAGTCCCACCCCCTGCTCAAGCAGAAGAGTCCATACCATTTCAGATGGTTCTTTATTGTCTGGAGTGGCCTCCAGAAGAAATTTGGGGAATGGGTGGAGTGGGGGAAAGAAAGCCTAGGAAAATTGGATTATGCCAGGAGAAATTTGCTTCTGCAGGATCAATTCCAGGTGGAGGATTTTTTTAAAAAATAAAGAGAATATTTGTAGCTGATTTGTGGGGTCCTTGGTGCTCTCTGAACTTGGTAGGTTTCTTGCAAACCTTTCATGACACAATTTGTAAGTGCCAGGAGGGGGTGGGGTTTGCAGAGGGGAGGAGGAAGAGGAAGATGGTGGGGTCTTTTGTGCTCCCTTAAGCGTGGTTGTTTTCTTGCAGACGCTTCATTACCAAACTAGAGAACAACATCAGTACTAGAAGGGAGTGGAGTTGAGGAGGAGGAGGACTATGGGGTCCTTAGTGTTCTCTGAGCTTGGATATTTTTGCTTGGAGACATTTCACTACCTAACTAGGTAGCCTCATCAGTGCTTGTAAGGAGTACGGTTTGCTTTCAATTTATATTCTAGTATAGAGGTGAAGAACTTGGGCCCCTTCATGACTTGTGGACTTCAACTCCCAGAATTCCTGAGCCGGCACAGCTAGCTCAGGGACTCTGGGAATTGAAGTCTCATAAGTCATAAAAGAACCATCGTTCCCCACTCCTATTCTAATGGCTTGCCCTGTCAGTGTTGGTGGGAGAGATCATGGGTTGTTTACTGTTGGCTTGTTTGGCTGTTCCTTGTCTGAAGGATTTTTTTTTTTGGTCCACCGAGGGGTGAATGGAGCTTTGTTCCAAGATTTTTCAGACAAGTGGACAGTTTTTTTTCTACCAAAAAGGGGAATCTTGCCAATTTTGCTGAGTCATTTAAGAGAGTCGGTTCATTGAGATAAAAAATATGGTGAGGTGTTATTGAGATAAAAAATATGGTGAGGGACAGCACCGAGCCAACTGTGTAATTCCAGCAAATATGGTGGTTTGATAAGAGCGATAAAGGAAGTAAACAGTGCAGCCAAGAATGGGCTGCCTAACTTGACCTGCTTAAAAGCTAAAAACTGTGAGGTATTAACCTTGGTTAGTGATTTGTCTTTGTGTGAAATGGGGAAGAGAATAAAGGAGAAAGGCAACCTGTAGAACTGAGGGGAAATTTTCTGATAGGGAAATTTCCCAGAATAGAACAGAACAGAACAAAATATACAGTAAATAGATACAATCTCTTGTCACTTTGAATGTATGCTGATCAGCATACATTAAAATGAAATGTTACCCCTTCCAATATATATTACATAAAAATGAGAAAAACAAAGAAATAATAAACACAAAATGTGTTTTGTGAAGTTGTGGGTGCTTCCATCGCTGGAAGTTTTTTTAAAAAGATTGTGGACAACCCATTTGTCTGAAATGGTACAGGCTCTCCTGCTCGAGCAAGGGGGTTGGACTAGAAGACCTTTTAAGATCCCTTCCCACTCTATTGTTCTGCTGTGGTCTGTGCAGGATCTAACCATGATGAGTCGGCACATGACTTTGAGACGGGAACCGAAAGTCTGAGATTTTCACAGCTGTGCAACTATATGAAGAAATGTGGGGGTTTTTTTCCCACACCTGTTCTTAATTTAGTAACAAAAAAGCAGAAAACATGCAAATTAGCTCATAACTGCATTGCCTGCACAACCTAACCCTCCCAAGAATAACTTTAGAGAAGAGATGGGCTGCAAAATAATAATAATAATGTAACAAATAAATAAACTTCAACTCCCAGAATTCCCCTGCCGATATGCTGCCTGAGGAATTCTGGGAGGTGAAGTCCACAGGGTCTTAAAAAGTTGCTAAGTTTGAAAAAAAAACAACACCATGGATTTAATTGAAGCCTGCATGGAGATTTCTTCTTCGCTCCTGGCATACCCATCTTGTTTTGGCCTAAATTTGGGTGGCAGGAATTCTGTCTGGAGTGGGAGAGTATGTGTTAATACATTCTGCAAAAGCTTTATTGTGATCTGTGGAGGCAGCGTCTTTGCTGTTCGGTGGTTTGCAGGTTCATTTTAGGTAGAAAAAAGGCTGTGAAGAAGTGCTACGTACTCCCTCACCTTTTCCAAATTTGTTCTGGAGGCCACCTCCCAAAAATGAAGAACTGATCTCTATAAGCTGCATTGGTCTATGCACAATGGACCAGAAATGGTCAATGCTGTAGGCCACTGGCAACCTGGCAACTTTAAAACTTGTGGACTTCAACTCTATTTGAAGTTATAGAAGCTATGCTGACTGAGGATTTCTGGGAGGTGAAGTCCACAAGTCTTCAAGTTGCCACTTTTGAGTACCCCTGCTGAAGGGCCTCAAGGTTGGAGAGTTGAAGAACATCTGCTGGGTTGAGTGGGCATGCTGTCCTTGGAGGATTCTTGGGTGTTCTCAGCTTCTGGGTTGCTCAGTTTTTGGAGGAGCCCCAGTTCTGGTTGGAGATGGACCACTATGAGGGCAGGTCTTGTCTGTGGATTATTGGACCTTGGCAAATTAAAGGTGGGCGGACTTCAACTCCCAGAATTCTTCAAGTGGGATGAGGAATTCTGGGAGTTGAAGTCCACCTATCTTCAACTGGCCTTGGTTGGGAAATACTCCTCTACGGGCAAGATCTTCCCATCTCCAACTGGCCCTGGGGCTCCTCCAAAAGACAACCAAGGAATGGAGAAGACTCAAGAAGTCTAGACAATGGTCGATAAACATTACTCTAAAGTGGGTGATTGAACAAGAATAGTACATCCACATTCAAGAACTTCTCCAAATGAGGATGTGAAAGTGGGAAAGAAACAGTGAGGGTGTTAGAAGAAGAAACTGGCTGATCTGGTTGGGAGGCCACATTTGGAAGTGTGAGATGGAGGGCAGGGGGGAATCCCAGGTGAAGTATTTCAGCCCATCTCCCAAGTCCTGAGGAACTCGGCTTAGAATGAGCTTTGAGAGCCCAGGTTAGGTGTATAGATATTAGATTTATATAGGCTGGATAATTATCTTGTATGTAGTATGATAATGTGTGTATAAACAGTATAAAGATATGGATTGAATTATGGGTAAGAACATGAATAGATGTATATTAAATGCATAAAAGATTGTGATTGCTACTAGAAGTGTATATTGAGGTATTGGTTAATGAAGGAAATAACAGATAACAGATAATCAGAGTTGGAAGGGACCTTGTAGGTCATTTAGTCCAACCCCCTGCCCAAGCGTGAGACCCTACACCATTTCTGACAAATGGCAGTCCCATCTCTTCTTGAAAGTCTCAAGTGATTAAGCTCCCACAACTTCTGAGGGCAAGCTGTTCCTTTGGTTGATTGTTCTCACTGTCAGAAAGTTTCTCCTTATTTCCAGGTTAAATCTCTCCTTGTTCAGTTTCCATCCATTATTCCTTGTCTGGCCTTTGGGTGCTTTAGAAAATAGCTTGACCCCCTCCTCTCTATGGCAGCCCCTCAAATATTGGAAGACTGCTATCCTGTCTCCCCTGGTCCTTCTCTTTACTAGACTAGCCATGCCCACTTCCTGTAACCGTTCTTCATATGCCTTACTCTACAGTCCCCTAATCATCCTGGTTGCTCTTCTCTGTACTTCTTCTAGAGTCTCAACATCTTTTTTATAGTGTGGTGACCAAAACTGGATGCAGTACTCTAGGTGTGGTCTTACTAAGGCTTTATAGAGTGGCATTAGTACCTCCCTTGATCTTGATTGTATCCCTCTGTTAATGCAACTTAGGGTTGCATTGGCTTTTTTGGCTGCTGCTGCACAACATTGGCTCATATTTAGCTGGTTGTCCACTAAGACTCCAAGATCCCTCTCACAGGGATCTGTGCTAAATCTGGTTTCACCCAGTCTATAGAAGGTTTCATCCAGTCTATAGAAGAAGAAAGTAGGATGACATTTTAACATAAATAGATGGGAAGACATAAATAAGGGAAATACGATTAAAAAGACACATCTGTGAATATTACAAAGATATTGTGGGGGATTTAAAATAGAGATAGAAATAAGAGGGGAATAATAGTACATATATACTACTGTACAAAAAAGAGGGAGGAACAGAAAACGAAGGGTGGAAATATAAGATATGTGTTAATAATATGAAATAATGAATTGTAATAATTGGGAGTAATAACACTGTCTATTTGTATCAAAAGGTATGATACTGAGTATCGCACCATTCACCTATTGATATCAGTGGTGGGATTCAAATTTTTTTCCTACTGGTTCTGTGGGTTAAGATACTCTCTGTGGTGCAGCGGTAGAAGGTCACCAGCAGTTTTTCATTCAGCTGTTGTTTTCTGAGTCTATTTGTTTTCTGAATCTATGCATAGAGGCATTTTTAGACCCCCTGGATTCAACCATGTTATGATTGGGCTTCTACAGGATGCCCCATGGAGGGTTTGAGAATTTGGTGGTTAGGAGAAAGCTAGCAAGCTTTTTATTTAAAAAAAGAAAGGAAAGGAAAGCCAGAAATCACAACTTGAAACTATAACTAAAGGTATCTGATGAATTAGGAGGGGGAATTTTGCAACCTTGGCGGTTGAAGTCACGAGAGGAAAGAAGGGAAGGGAGAATCAGTGCCAGGAACACTTATCTCAGGAGAAAAGAATGTGGACTTTGAGGGTCAACCCAAGAAGGTGAGAAAGCTTCTGTTTCAGACCTTCAAGAGATAAAAGTCTGGTCTCCCAGTTCACAGCCAGAGAAAGTGAGCTGGAAGTCGCTGTGTAGAAGTAGCTGAACCACATCTCCCAGTCCAGGAAAGGAGTAGAGAAGGGTGCTGGGAGTTAAACAGTTCAGGAGCATTTTGAAGACTGCCTGTTGGCCAATCTTGAGAAGAAGGTGTCATCCCAAGAAGCATCAGCTGTCTAGGGCGGGCATAGGAGTTCAGGATGAGTACAGGTAGAGTTAGTCCTTGAGCTATGACCGCAGTGGAGCCCAAAATACCTCTTGCTAAGTGAGATATTTTGTCAAGTGAGCTTTGTCCCATTTTACGACCTTTCTTGCCAGAGTTGTTAAGTGAATCACTGCCGTTGGTGAGTGAGTAACCTGGTTAAGTGAATCTGGCTTCCCCCAGTTGACTTCACTTGTCATAAGGTCACAAAAAGGGTAGCACGTGACCTTGGGACCCAGCCACGGTCATAAGTATGAACCAGTGGCCAAGCATTTGAATTTTGATTATGTGACCAGGAGGGGAAAGGTCGTCAGTGCAAAAAAAATGGTCATAATTCACTTTTTGTCAGTGCTGGATGTAGTATTCCAAGTGTGGCCTTACCAAGGCATCATAAAGTGGTATTAACACTTCGTGTGATCTTGATTTTATCCCTCTGTCTATGCAGCCTAGGATTGTGTTGCCTTTTTGGGCAGCTGCTGCACGTGGCCGGCTCATATTTAAGGGATTGTCCACTAGGACTCTTTAAGATCCCATTCACAGTTACTGAGCAAAGTACCATCTATACTCTACCTGTGCACTCGTTTTTTCTTGCCTAAATTTAAATTCAATTTCAATTCATTGTGTGGAGTTTGAGGGATGTGTGTTCGTTTATTTTCATAGTCATAAATTGTACACTGAAGATGGTATTTAATTTCATTGTACGAGGTGAAATGACAATAAAGTTAACTAAAATTACTCAAACTGCCCAAGGAGCTGCTGATCCAGTTCTACAGAGGAAGGATTGAGTCTGTCATCTGTACCTTTATAACTGTCTGGTTTGGTTCTGCAACCCAACAGGACAGACACAGACTTCAGAGGGTAATTAGGACTGCAGAAAAAACAATTACTACCCACCTGTAAAAGAGGGTTGTGAAAGTATTTACAGACCCCTCACATCCCGGACATAAACTGTTTCAACTCCTTCCCTCAAAACGATGCTATAGAGCATTGCACACCAGAACAACTAGACACAAGGGGAGTTTTTCCCCCAACTCCATCACTCTACTAAACAAATAATTCCCTCAACACTGTCCAACTATTTATAAAGTCTGCACTACTATTACTATTCATCTTCTCATCACTCCTTATCACCCATCCCCTCCCACTTGTGACTGTATGACTGTAACTTTGTCACTTGTATTGATTTATATTGACTATTTCCTAGTATGATTGATTGCTTATTGTACCCTATGACGATCATTAAGTGTCTTACCTGATGATTCTCGACTTCTGATGAATGTATCTTTTCTTTTATGGACACTTAAGAGTATTTACACCAAGACAAATTCCTTGTGTGTCCAATCACACTTGGCCAATAAAGTATTCTATTCTAACTAACTAAATGTAGAGTTTTTTAACAAAATTTTATTTTGTTAGATAACACCTAATGTTCAAATCTGTCAAGAGCCTTCTGTATCTTAAGCCTTATCTTCTGGAGTGTTGGCTTATTCCTGCTATTCCTAAGAAGGGATTGGATGGTCATTTGTCTAAAATCTGAAATGGTATATGGTCTTTTGCTTGAGGTTGGACTAGAAGACCTCCAAGGTCCCTTCCAACTCTATTACTCTGTTCTTCTCCTTGTCTTGTTTAAGAAGGAAAGTGGCATGCATTGGTCCTTGTAGGGATTGGCCTTTCTCATGTCCTTAACTTTCCTGTTTTTTGTCAGTGATTCAACAAAGCTGTGAAATGGAAAGCTAAAAGCCTAAAACGAAAGCCAGAGGATGGAGAAGGAACAGAAACACACAATTTTAATTTATGTAATTTTTAAAGCTGTCCTTGCAAGCTGTTGAACCAAACCAGCCTAGGAACCGAAAGCTAAAAAACCTGAAATGAAAGCTGGATGGGGGAGAAAGAGAAATGCGTTTAAAAACAAAAAATTAGACATGCCCTTGCATATTGTTTGAAAAACCAGGCTAAAAGCTGGAATGAGGAACAGGCAATTTTACAGATTTTCTTTATGCTGTGGGTTTTGGTTTTTTTTTTTGTTTTTGTTTTTGGCTTTTTGAGCGTAGGGTAAACAAAGGATGCAGTTGAGAACAAACCCAAATATAACAAAAAGAGAGGGTGGGAAAGCAAAGTTGTGTTACTGTTTTATGGAAAGTTGCCTGAGTAAAGTTTTCATGCGTGTCTTCACAGGTTTAACTCCTTTACTTTTTAATCTTTTTTTTTTTTTAAATTGAATTTCATGGACTTGACTTTGCAACCATTTGTCCAGAATGGTATGTAGAACTCTGTAATTCTATTATTCTGCTATAGTAATTGCTTTTAAAAAGCATAAGTAAAAGCTACTTACGACCGATTCCTGAGTTCCAGAGTCTGAAGGTATAAATGAAAATAAAAGTTCGACTCTTTTTAACAATTTTGAGTCAGACTTTGCTCGGAATATTCAGCTGTTCACCTTGAACTAAGTTGAGTTTTTCAAAAAGTGTCTGAACAACCGTTGGAGTTAACAGCGGCAAAATGAAAATAATGATAATTTTTAAAGCTACAATAATTATAATTAACTATATGCAGTACTCTAGGTGTGGTCTTACTAAGGCTTTTAACAGATTAACAGTAGGAAGGGACCTTGTAGGTCATCTAGTCCAACCCCTCTCCCAAGCAGGAGACCCTACTCCATTTCTGACAAATGGCAGTCCAATCTCTTCTTGAAAGCCTCCAGTGATGACGCTCCCACAACCTCCGAAGGCAACTTCTGTTTCATGGGTTGATTGTTCTCACTGTCAGAAAGTTTTTCCTTATTTCTAGGTTGAATCTCTCCTTGTTCAGTTTCCATCCATTATTCCTTGTCTGGCCTTCGGGTACTTTGGGGAATAGCTTGACTCCTTCCTCTCTGTGGCAATCCCCTCAAGTATTAGAAGACTGCTCTCCTGTCTCCCCTGGTCCTTCTCTTCTTTAGACTAGCCATGCCCAGTTCCTGTAACCGTTCTACGTATGTTTTAGTCTCCAGACCCCTCATTATCCTGGTTGCTCTTCTCTGTACTTTTTCGAGAGCCTCAACATCTTTTTTATAGTGTGGTGATCAAAATTGGATGCCGTATTCTAGTGTGGTCTTACTAAGGCTTTATAGAGTGGTATTAGTACCTCCCTTGATCTTGCTTGTATCATCCTTTTAATGCAAGTTGGGATTTCATTGGCTTTTTTGGCTGCTGCTGCACACTGCTGGCTCATATTTAGCTGGTTGTCCACTAAGATTCCAAGATCCCTTTCACAGTGACTGCTATTAAACCTAGTTTCTCCCAGTCTATATGTGTACTTTTGGTTTTTCTGCCTCAGTGGAAGACTTTACTTTTCTCTACATTGAATTTTATTTTGTTAGTTAGGACCCAGAGTTCTAATCTGTCCAGATCCATCTGGATCTTGAGCCTATCTTCTTGGGCATTAGCTGTGCCTGCCAGTTTGGTATCATCTGCAAATTTGGTAATTTCCCCTTCTATTCCCTCATCTGAGTCATTTATGAAGATATTGAAAAGTACTGGGCCTAAGACAGAACCTTGTGGCACCCCACTGCTTACATCCCTCCACATAGATGTCGTACCGTTAAGGACTACTTGTTGAGTATGCTTTGTCAGCCAGTTAATTATAACTTTTAAAACTGCAATGATTACAATTTTTAGACTGTAGCTTAATAGGCGACTGTCTAATTAGCTGGCAAAATTATTACCCAATTCCCTGGTTGTGTAAAGGGGAACTACAATAGTAATTTTGGATTTTTTATCACTATTTTCCCTTATGGAGGCTTGCAGTGAGAGTTGATAGCCAACAGGTGGCAATATCTCCTGCAGTGTGAGCTGATGGCCAGCAGGTGGTGATCTCTAGCTTTGCATGGATGCTGTGTGAATCTCTTCTGCTATGTTTCTACCTTCAGGTATCATCATTGTGAAAGTTTTAAAGTAAAGGAGGATTAATATACCTATTTTGTGGGGAAAACCACCACTTCCATACACTCCAAAAATGCCACACCAAAAAAGGCAACATCATAGTATTACTTACAGCATTACTTGCAATGCACTGCTTCTACTGGGTATTTTAAGGGAATGGGTGGGAGAACACGGAACATAGAATAATAGAGTTGGAAGGGACCTTGGAGGTCCTCCAGTCCAACCCCCTGCTCAAGCAGGAAACTATGCCATTTGAGACTAGTGGCTGTCCAGTCTCTTCTTAAAAACGTCCAGTGATGAAACACTCACAACTTCTGAAAACAGGTTGTTCCATTGCTTGATTGCTCTCAATGTCAGAAAATTTCTCCTTATTTCTACGGTAGGTTGAATCTCTTCTTGACCAATTTCCATCAGCTGTTTCTTATCTTACCTTTTGGTGTTCAGAAAATAGCTTGATCCCTTCCTCCTCTCTGTGGCAGCCCCTCAAATATTGGAAGACTGCTATCCTGTCTCTCCTGGTTCTGGACTAACCATGCCCAGTTCCTGTAACCATTCTTTATATGTTTTAACCTCCAGTCTCCTAATCATCTTGGTTGCTCTTCTCTGCATTCTTTCTAGAGTCTCAACATCTTTTCTGTATTGTGATGACCAGAATGGATGCAGTATTTTAGGTGTGGTCTTTGTAAAGCAGTACTAATAGCAATAGCACTTATATACCATTTTATAGTGCTTTATAGCCCCCTCTAAGCGGTTTACAGAGTCAGCATATTGCCCCCAACAATTTGGGTCCTCAATTTTACCTACCTCAGAAGGATGGAAGGCTGAGTCAACCTTGAGCTTGGTGGGATTTGAACTGCCAAATTGTAGGCAGCTGGCTGCAGAAGTAGCTTGCAGTACTGCACTCTAACCACTGCTTCTATCTCTCTATTAAATTAGGGAGCAGATGGATGAATTATGCATAAAAAACAGGGAATGAAGCTATATTGAAGATTTGTTTTTAACAAATCATTATTTTTTAAAATAAATTACTCGTTTATAATTTGACTGTCCCAAAGTCCTCTGGTTGGTTTTCATGCTTGAAATGAAAGCCAGTTGTGTCCCAGAGGAGACAGTGAGTTCTAGTCCTACCTTAAACATTAAAGTTAGTTGGGTGACTTTGAACCAATCACCAGGTGGTGTTGAGTTCTAGTCCCACCTTAAGTATGAAAGGTTGTTGGGTCCTGGACCAATCACCGGGAGACAGTGAGTTCTAAAGTAAAGATTCCCCATGCACACATGTGCTAGTCGTTTCTGGCTCTAGGGGGCAGTGCTCATGTCTGTTACAAAGCCAAAGAGCCAGCGCTGTCCGAAGACATTTCCGTGATCATGTGGCCAACATGGCTAAACACCGAAGGCTCACAGAACGCTGTTCCTTTCCCACCAAAGGGGTCCCTATTTTTCTACTTGTGTTTTTTATGTGCTTTCGAACTGCTAGGTTGGCAGAAGCTGGGACAAGTAATGGGAGCTCACTCCATTATGTGGCGCTAGGGATTCAAACTGCTGACCTTTCTGATCAACAAACTCAGCGTCTTAGCTACTCGAGCCACTGCGTCTCTAGTCCCACCTTAAACATGAAGACCAGCTGGGTGATTTTGAGCCAATCACCAGGTAGTGGTGAGTTCTAGTCCCACCTTAAACATGAAAACCAGCTGGGGGAACATTGAATCAATCACCAGGAGATAATGAGTTCTAGTCTCTCCTTAAGCATGAAACCTGACTGGGTAACTTTGGGTCACTCCCCAGGTGACTGTGAGTTCTTATCCTATCTTAGCCATGAAAGGAAGGTGGATAACTTTGGGCTAGTCCCTCTCTTTTAGCCCAGCCCACCTCACGGGGTTGTTATTATTGTGGGGAAAATAGCCACCTTAAGTTATTTCTAAATATAACAAAGGCAGGATAAAAAAATAAAGTAAAAATAAATAAACAATTTCACTGCACATCTCATCTTTATGAAATCTTTTTTGTCCCCCTAGTTTTCTCACTGGTCTGTTGGTCATGTGAGAACGTCGAATCGAACTGGGGCTGCTGGAGGACACAAATCTGTCCCGATGGGTTCAACTACTGCGCCACCACGTATACCGGTGCTGGGATTGGTATGTTACTGTGGCATGTTGAAATGGCAGGAGGACCATATCACTTCCTCCATGGGTTGGCTTGCTGAATCAGGGGTCCCAAAACTTTAAGCCACGGCCCACTCTCAAGCCATGGCCTATTTGCAATTGGGCCGTATGAGTGGAGGGCCTGGTGTGTACCTGTGTGTGTGTGTACCTGTGTGTGTGTGCAGTCTGTCTCACACAGTGGGGGTTCCGGTGCTCGCAGCTCTACTCATGTGCACCCGCTGCTCACACAAATGAAGCTGTGGTGTGATGACCCAGGACAAAGCACGAAGATCATACACACTGCTGAGAGTTCAAACTCCCCTTTAATGCTCCAAATTTTCCCCCAAAGGCTCCCAGATGTTTGGCAAGTCCCAGAGCAAAACGCGCACACAAACACACAGCAGCCTCTAGCTACTCCCAGTCCAGCAAAGCTAAGGAACAGGGAAATGAGTCCATGAACCAAGGAACAAACAATTGCATCCACAAAGTCAGGAACGAGGCACTGAGTCCGCAAAGTCAGGAAGAAGCAAGCCCTCCTGCATGCTTCAAATTTCTCTACTGGCACACCCAACTACCAATTCAGCATTTGTTCCTGACAACTGCCCCTCCCCACAGTATCTCCTTAAATCTCAGTCCCTAGATGTACCTTGTGAAGAGGGGTGGGGCGTTCTCCTCCCAAGTTGTTGGGTCAGCCTGTGCTGTTCCCGCCTTCTTTCTACTCTCCCTGCTCATGGATCAGGAGGGGGTGGTCCTTGCTCATCACCTGAGCTCCATTCCTCCTCCTGTCCACTGCTTGCCCTCTCTTGGTCATCCTGCCCCCATTCCTCCCTGCCTACAAGCCAACCCAATCCTGAGGGCCCCTGGGCTGCCTCGGCCTGCTCCTCCCCACATTCCTCTGAAGCCAATGAAGCCGCCCCCTCAATCTCTCCAGCTCCAGCCTGTCGTCCTCCACAGATTCAGGCTCCACTGTGTGCGCATGTGGGTGAGACTAACCCCGGCCCAAAACCATCCTCTCTTTCCTCTCTCCCTCTGTCCCCCCCCACAGTATCTCCTTAAATCTCAGTCCCTAGATGTACCTTGTGAAGAGGGGTGGGGCGTTCTCCTCCCAAGTTGTTGGGTCAGCCTGTGCTGTTCCCGCCTTCTTTCTACTCTCCCTGCTCATGGATCAGGAGGGGGTGGTCCTTGCTCATCACCTGAGCTCCATTCCTCCTCCTGTCCACTGCTTGCCCTCTCTTGGTCATCCTGCCCCCATTCCTCCCTGCCTACAAGCCAACCCAATCCTGAGGGCCCCTGGGCTGCCTCGGCCTGCTCCTCCCCACATTCCTCTGAAGCCAATGAAGCCACCCCCTCAATCTCTCCAGCTCCAGCCTGTCGTCCTCCACAGATTCAGGCTCCACTGTGTGCGCATGTGGGTGAGCCTAACCCCGGCCCAAAACCATCCTCTCTTTCCTCTCTCCCTCTGTCCCCCCCGTGCTAGGCCAGCAATCCAGAAAGTTTGGAGAACCTGGAACCGAGGGATGTTGTATTTCCTTCCCAACTTTTTTTTTCTCTTCTCACTGTAAATATATCTGTCCCGTTGTCATGTGGTCCCCTTTTGCAACCTTCTGACATGCAAAGTCAACAGAGAAGCCAGGTTCGCTTAACTGTTGTGTTACCAACTTAGGAATGCAGTGATTCGTTTAACAACTGCAGCAAGGAAGGTCGTAAAATGGGGCAAAACCTACTTAACACCTGTCTCGCTTAGAGCAATGGAACGTTTGGGCTTAATTGTGGTTATACGTTGAGGATTACTTATTGGCTCCAACCACGAAGTCTCTCATGGTTAACAGTCTGCTTGTTCTGACCCAGCTCTCCAAACACTACAAAACCTCTAAAGTTAACTCAAAAGATTTCTTTATTAGGAGCACCAGCAGCCCTGGCAAAAAGTTTCTCTCTCACTGCAGGCTAACAAGTCCAGCTGGCTGGAAGATGAATAGTTGTCTACCACATCTCCGCCCCCTGCCTTTTATCCCCAAAGCTAGGGTGGAGCTTCGCTAGCAGCAGTGGCTTTTCCATCCCAAGGACTGGCCCACAGATTTCCACTGCTCTCCTCTCCTCTGCCTTCTGTGCATTTGTGCGTCAGGCACTGGACCCAGTTGTTCTTCCTCTTCCTCATCAGCCACTTCCAGACCTGGGGGCTGTTGACTCTCCATCTGAGGGGTGATGCACAGCCCAGGCTCCACCTCTGATTCTGTCTGTCTCTCTCTCTGCCAGCTCCATTCCCTCTTCCTCCTCGGAACTCCCAGGCTGTTTCAACTCCTTCCCTCAAAACGATGCTACAGAGCATTGCACACCAGAACAACTAGACACAAGAACAGTTTTTTCCCGAACGCCATCACTCTGCTAAACAAATAATTCCCTCAACACTGTTCAACTATTACAAAGACTGCCCTACTATTACTGCTAATCTTCTCATCACTCCTTATCACCCATCCCTTCCCACTTCTGACTGTAGGGCTGTAACTTGTCGCTTGTACCCTTACGATTTATATTGACTGTTTCCTAGTATGATTTGATTGTTGATTGTACCCTATGACTATCATGAAGTGTTGTACGTTATGATTCTTGATTCTTAACGAATGTATCTTTATGTATACTGAGAGTATTTACATCAAGACAAATTCCTTGGGTGTCCAATCACACTTGGCCAATAAAGTATTCTATCTATCTATTGCTCTGGTGCTGGCCCTGACTCCCACACCTCCTCTGATTCGGCTGTTTGAGGGGCCAGCGGCTGACAGGCCACAACACTGTTGTTGTATGTGACGCACAGAAAGTGCACAAATGTCTTCTGTTCTTTCTTTAACACTCAAAGTTTTGACCTTCTTTCTTATTTCCCCCCTCCCTTCCGGACAGGTGAATATTCCGCGCAGTCGATCAGCAAGGGCTGTGTGTCAACTTGCCCCAGCGTTGGGGTAGATATTGGCATCGCGGCCGTGTCGATCCACTGCTGTTCCTCATTTTTGTGCAATATCAGCGGGGCCAACAGCATCCAAATCAACCACCTGGTGTTGGCCTTGGCTATGCTTGCAAGTTTCTTCTATCTCTTTGGATCCAGGCTGTGATGTGGGGATGCCTCCCTGTGGCTGCATCAAGCGGATGAACGAGGTCCAGAAAATTTGTGTCTTGAGAATGCCATTCGACTGTTCTGCTTTTTTAATCTGAGATTTTACTAGGTTTATGGAAATACCATTTTTTTTGGGGGGGGAGGGTGTTGTGTTTTCTAGCATTGCTTGGAGTTGTCGGGAGGTGGAGGCACAGCTAAAAAGAGAGAATCTTTAGGCCATAAGTTCTCCATTGAACTTTTTAAAGATGTGTAGACTTCTGGGAGTGGAAGTCCACACATCTTAACATCAATGAGATCTAGAAACACTGCTCTATGCCGCTGTAGCAAAGTTTGAAATCATTTCAGAGGCCTTAAAATGTTTTTGCTTGGGTGAGAAGATAGGCAGCTTTGGATGGTGATCTGTTATGCAAACGCATTTTTGTCTGCTACAATCACTCTGTTAACATTTGAACCTATTAAAATATATCACATTTTACATTAATCATGATTGTGTGGTGCCGCTGTGGGCCTTTTCAATGGAATAAACACTTGGATTCATAACAACTCCCTTTCTCGTTTCTCCTTCCTTCCCTCACCATATCCCATTACTGTCAGGGTTCCAACAAATCCACCCCCCATTCAAATCATAAGTCTCTAGCCGCATCTCTCAGAGAAAAAAAAGATTTATTAGGAGTGGCCATATTGACGTTACCTGGGTGCAGCCGACTCTAAGACACATCATTCATTTCAGCCTTGATCCTGGTCTTCCCCCCACTCCCTAGATGTATATTCTCCAATGGGACACATCCATAGCCAAGAGTCATCGATCACGCTCTCCAGTAATAATCTTGTGCACCAACAGCTTCGGCTGCCTAGCAATTATCTGAAGCATTTAAGGAATGCACTACTTCCCCCACTCCCTTTCTGCTGGCAACTAAAAAGACCAAAGGAGTATTTTTTTAGTTGACAATTACGATTATTCAGGATAATTCTTTTTAGGGTGCTGATTATTCCATCCTTTATTGGCGTGCCCTGTTCTCAGGGGAGCCCTGAAAAAAGTCAACAGACACACAATTACATTAGGGCATAAGGATGGAAGGGATCTTGCAGGTCTTTTAATCCAACCCTCTGCTCAAGCTAAGAGATCTTACAACCAGAAAGTCCAGTTGCCCCCTGGAAAAATCATCTTTGGGACAAGGATAACCTGGATGACTGAGAATCTATACAGACATCCATCACTTGAGTTTTTTTGTAGAATCAGGGTATTCAAGTCTGATAAATTCAGGATTTCCAAATAAGCGAGGCAGCCCTTTAGGTATTGCTCCAAGGACTCCAATTACAATTGGGATAACACACAATTTCTTTTTCCAAAGTCGCTCAACTCCAATTTGTAAGTCCCGATACTTTGTGATTTTTTTCTTGCTCTGTGTCTGCAATTCGTGCATCATCAGGTATTGCAATGTCAACGAACCAAACCCTTCTCAACTATTGGTATGTCAGGCGTGTTGTGGGCCAAATGCTTGTCCATCTGAATTCTGAAGTCCCACAAGATCTTGACTTTTTCATTCTCCAGGACCTTCTCAACCTGATGTTCCCAGTAGTTGTTATTATATATTTTTATTACTATTATTATTATACACAAAAATGACAGTATACACAGCAAACGAGATAACCATGCTGGGTTTCCGATCACAAATCACTAGTCAAACACTTCCCAAGTGTTTAGGACTGTGTGATGTATCGGCGGACTATGTGAGCAGATCCCAGTAAGGTGGCCTTCTGCAGCTGACCAATGGTGATTTTGTCAGCGCCAATTGTTTTTAAGTGCTTGCCTAGGTCTTTAGGCACAGCGCCCAGTGTGCCGAGTACCACTGGAACCATCTGCACTGGTTTATGCCAGAGTCTCTGCAGTTCGATTCTCAAGTCCTGATATCTGGTGACTTTTTCAAGTTGTTTCTCATCGATTCTGGTGTCACCAGGTATGGCAATGTCTATTATTATTATTATTATTATTATTATTATTATTAGCTGGAAACCACAGAATCACAATCATGTCCCCATAGGACACTGCTAAAATGATCCCTAAAGGCAATCATGGGCTCTAGGTGTAGGGTCCGTATGTGTGTGTGTGTTTTCTGTGTGTCACCTAGGCAGAGGCATGCTTCTGTTAAGTCCTTTATTATTCTGTTCAATTCCACAACAAACGGCCCAGTATGGCTCCACCCTTCAAACTTCCCTGAAGGCGCACAGACCCACAAACAAAAACCAGTAAGCAATACAACCAATTTGCAAAAAAAGCAGAGAGGAAGTCCGAAGACAAGGTCTAAGCTCCTTGGGCAAGGTCCAGAGTCAAGATAAGACCATGAGGCAAGGCGCAGGCAGAAACACAAGCTTGAGTTTTTCCAAATCCTATTTGTGTATGTGTATATGTGTGTGTGTGTGTGTGTGCATGCCAAAGCAAACAATTGTTCCCAACAAAGACAATCTTCCCCCAGTGTCTGTTTAAGCTGAGCTGTATTGTTTACCAATATCTTTACAGGTGCAACCCAGGTACTGGTTATCACCTTAAAAGCCATTCATGGTTTTGGGCCAGGTTACCCAAGGGGTAGTTTTCTCCCTGTCATTTCTCCCTCTCTATAGTTTGGCCTACCAGGTGGGACATAATATAGGTCCTCTCAGCCAAGGATTGTTGGCTGGAGGGACTAAGAGATACATCTTCTCTACTGTAGCCCCTTGCCTTCTGGAATATTCTCCCTTCGGAGTTCAGGGTGACCTCAACTCTGTTTAAATGTTCACAAGGCTTGGTCGTGTGCCCAGGGCAGAAGATCAGAGCTTGCTGGCTGGAGAATTCTGGGACTTTAAGAAGTCCGTGTATCTTCAAGTTGCCAAGGTGGAGATTGGTTGAGTTGGATGCAGTCCATAGTTACTTGATTGGGAAAATCACCAATCAGAAGACTCTGGAATACTTCTGACACCAACGGAACATCAACCGTACAACAATGGCTTGTTCCATGGCAGTTTTCAGGCTGCATACCTGTCAAAAAGGCTTGGCGTAACTCCAAAAATATTTCAGGGGTCTATTTGAGGAAGGCACAGGAGCAGTCAAAAAGCAGGTAAGGGATGATAGATCTGGAATAAGATCTGGAACTGGACATGGATTTAGCCATATCGCAATGCTGAGACACATGTTTACGGCATGGTTATACTTACAGTTTATAAGCCAATACATCAAGAACATAACCATAGTTCCATCGATTGAAAAAACAAATTGTACCAAGAAAGCAAAATTTTAAATAGAAATTTAATCAATCAAGACCAAAGTAAACAGACTGTAACAAAACTCGAATTTCAAGTTTTAAAATTGTAAGTGAAAGCAAAATGTAAAATCACCGAACCAGTAGTTACACCGGTCGGATCCCACCCCTGGATGGAGTGTCCTCATTTTTCCAATATTGTGCACATACAATCCTTGCAGCTGTCAGTACATGCAAAACTAAATAGACAATCCCTTTATCATAGTCCTCTGGCATTATATCCAACAAAAATATTTCTGGTTTCAGTTCTATATGTTGCTTAATCATCTTTTCCATCCATGTATGTATTTTTGTCCAATATTTTATTGCTTCCGTGCAAGTCCACCACATATAACAATAAGTATCTGGGGTTTAATTACACTTCCAACATTTGGCAGACATATTGCTAAGCATTTTTGCTAATCTTGCCGGAAGCAAATGCCATCTGTAAAACTGTCGAGTCTCTTCTTGCTCTGACCCAAACCTTGTTCCAAGGAAACAAACACGAAACAGAGGTAATAGCAAAACCTTTTAATGATTCTTTGCAAATTCTGTTCCTTCATGGTTAAAAGGCTGTTTCTAACTAATTGTTTCTGATAAGAACGAGCCTTGTCGAGGTGATGCAAGGCTGCCAAGAACACTAGATAAAGTTGCTAAGAAATATTTCAAACACAAAGCGTCTCCAAACACCAACCAAGATACTCCGAACATCCACAAGACTTGAATGAAAAAACTTTTTTGCTTCCTGCAAAGGACTCCGATTTCTCAGCTGGCTTTTATCTCTTAAGGGAGGGGCCATTACCTTGCAGCCTTACTCCCAAGTCACCCGTGCTGCTGCAGCTGCACTTTTCTTCAAGCAGCCCTGTGCCACGTGCACTGAGCACAGGCTCCTCGGGGAACTCTTCCTCACTGCTGCCAGCCTCCACAATCTCCAAAGACAGCACTCCACTCCCTGATGGTCCTGGCCCCATCCCTGCCTCACATGCGGGCCCCTCATCTGAGTCCTCGCTTTCTGAGACATCAGCCATCCACACCTGCTGCCGGCGAACCACAACACTTCTTGAAAACCTTCAGTAATGGAGCGCCCACAACTCTGGGAAGTTCTCTTCCAACTCTGTAATTCTGTTAAGGGTGCCACTCAGAGCTCAGCATTCAAACCTGGAAAAACTAACACCCTGACCTAGAAGTGTGTCTCCTAGAACTACTTACGAGGATAAAAGGGGGAAAGGTGAGGTCTTGGTCCTCTCCTCACTCCTAATAGATTGTCAGTTCTGTTGAACAGCTGAAAAGCCTTGTAGAAAAGTATTAGCCCAATAGCACAAGGCAACAGAACAATTTAGGGTAATGGTGGAAATACCAAGGTAGACATTAGATGGTGCTGTTTTCCTGCTGTTGGATAAGCTGTTCTCCTGAAACTTTTATTTTTATTTATTTATTTTATTTTGTCAATTGCTCACAAGATAATAGGTATAAGTAAAAACATAGTTATGAATACATGGATACATACGGTATAACAAAAATAAGAAAAAATAAAAGGAACAATAGGACAGGGAGGGCAGGCACATTGGTGCGCTTATGCACGCCCCCTACAGACCTCTTAGGAAAGGGGTGAGGTCAATAGTAGACAGTCTAAGGTTAAAGCTTTTGGGGTTTGGGGAAGAAACCACAGAGTCAGGTAGAGTATTCCAGACATTGATCCCTCTGTTGCTGAAGTCGTATTTCCTGCAATCAAGTTTGGTGCGGTTTACCTTGAGTTTGTATCTATTGTGTGCTTTTGTAGTGTTATGGTTGAAGCTGAAGTATTCATTGACAGGTAGGATATTGCAATGTGTGATTTTACATACCATACTTAGATCAGACCGAAGTTCTAGTTCTAGGTTTTCTAGGTCTAAAATCTTCTAAAGTCCATCTTCGAACACATCAGGTCCAGCGAGGTGCAAGCTGGAAAAGGTGACATAATCAAAGTAGGTTTTGCCCTCGCTTGAGAATTAATCTGCTTGTAATTTCTCCAGAAGACTCCTGCGAGTCCTTGGGACTGCAAGGCGATCCAACCAGTCAGTCCTAGAGGAGATCAACCCTGGCTGCTCTTTACAAGACCAGATCCTGAAGATGAAACTCAAAGACTTTGGCCACCTAATGAGAAGGAAGGACTCACTTGAGAAGAGCTGAATGCTGGGAACTATTGAGGGCAATAGAAGAAGAAGAGGATGGCAGAGAAGGAGGGGGCTGGATGGAGTCACTGAAGCAGTCGACGTGAGCTTAAATGGACTCTGGAGGATGGTAGAGGACAGGAAGGCCTGGAGGAACGTTGTCCATTGGGTCACGATGGGTCAGACACGACTTCGCAACTAACAACAAGTTTCTCCAGGCAAGGAGAAGAACTGGGTTAATCTACTGTGGTACCACTTTTTCCAACTCACCCATTTGTCTTTGGAGAGTCTCAGTCATCCAGAGTCTCAGTCATGGTTGTCACAAAAGGGTGTTTTTTTCAAGACGCAATTGGACTTCCTTTGTTTTTCCTTGAAGACATTTCACTTCTCATCCAAGAAACTTCTTCAGTTCTGACTGGATGGTGGGGTATGGAAGGATTTACGTTCCTTGCTGGTCATTAGCACTCTCCCTGAGAGCTCTTCAGGCCACTTGGGGGTGCATCTGTGCCCTCAGGATCATCTGAACAGTGGAAATGGGAATGAAACACCTTTCAGCAGCTCCGAGAAGCTTCCACACCCAGTTGCATTTTGATTCAGGTGACCCTGAAGGTTACAGATAAACCCCCCAGGTGGTCTCAACAACCCTCGGAGAGCTAACAACTGACCTTCGGATGACTGCAAAAAACTACAAATCCTTCCTTCCCCACCAGTCAGTTGGAAATGAGGAAGCCTCTTGGATGAGAAGTGAAATGTTTTCAAAGAAAAAAAAAAAACAAGGGGAATCCAGTTACCTTTTGGAAGAACACCTTTGGGTTATGGACACAAGAGGTTTCTCTCAATTCTTCTCCCATGCTAAAATTCATCCAAGAGCTGAAGAACTTTCCTGCAAAGCAAAAACTTTAATGTGGTCTCCTATTCTCAAATGGACATCTTCATATTTACCTCCTTGGCATAAAAATCAATGAACCAATCAGAATAGAGCTGAAAAGGACCTTGGAGATCTTCTAGTCTACCCCCTTGCTGAAGCAGGAGACCCAATACCATTTCAGAGAAGTGGCTGTCTAGTCTCTTGTTAAAAACCTCCATTGATGAAGCACCCATAACTTCTGAAGTCAAAGCTGTTCCACTGGTTGATTGTCCTCGCTGTTAGGATGTTTCTCCTTAATTCCAGTTTACTCCTCTCCTTAGTTAGTTTTCCTCCATCATTTATTGGTATCTCTTTTTGTGTCAGTTCCTTGGATGTGACAAGATGTGTTTCTTAGCTCAGGAGTCTCCAACCTTGGCAACTTTAAGACTTGTGAACTTCAATTTCCAGAGTTCAAGCTGGCTGAGGAATTCTGGGAGTTGAAGTCCACAAGTCTTAAAGATGCCCAGGTTGGAGACCCCTGCCTTAACTTCCTTAATGACGCAATGCTTTTCTGAACCAAAACCAGAAAGGGACCTCCAAAATCGATGGTGTCATCGTGGTTGAATTCGGGAAAGAAATGAAGACTCATCTTCCAGTTGTATTGCTGACCATTATTTTGCACATCAAAAAAGGTGAGCATCATGGGTAGGGTGGTACTCATTGTTTTGTTTCCTTTGGGGATACTGGATAAGTTGAGCCAGTTTGGTGTAATGGTTAAGGCACCAGGTGAGAAAGCAGGAGAGAGTGAGTTCTAGTCCTGCCATAGGCATGAAAGTTGGCTAGGTGATTTTGGGCCAATCACCTGGAGTCTCTGAATTCTACTTTTGTCTTAGGAATGAAAGCTAATGGGGTGACTTTGACCAATCACCAGGAGACCCTGGTGATAATCTCCCCTTAGCCATAAAAGATGATTGGTTGACTGTGAGCCAATCATCAGAAGACTGTGAGTTCTGGTCCCACCTTAGGCATGAAAGGCAGTTGGATGTCTTTGGGCCAATTATCAGGAAACTATGAGTTCTAATCCCTCTTTAGCCATGAAAGCCGATTGATTGACTTTGAGCCAATCACCAGGAGATGGTAAGTTCTAGTCCTGCCTTAGGTATAAAAGCCAGTTGGGTGTCTTTGAGCCAATCACCAGGATGCCGTGAGTTATAATCCTGTTTTAGCCATGAAAGCTAGTGGATGACTTTTTGGCTAACCATCAGGATGACGCTGTGAGTTCTAGTCTTTCCTTAGTTATGAAAGCTGGCTGGGTGACTTTGGGCCAGGAGATGGTGAGTTCTAGTCCTGCCTGAGGCATGGAAGCAGACTTACAACTGTAATTGCCAGGCTCAATTATGTTTGTAAGTTGAGGACTTTCTGTATTTGGAAAGCTTTCTTTGCTGTCACAAGCCAACATTTTTGCATATACAAGGCAAAATACATCTACCTCCTTCATTCACTAAGATGGAAGTTCTGCCGATTTGGAACAGATGGCATATATCTGCATAGTCCTCAAATAAATTAAAAATAGATTCAAACTCCTGCTTGCATTTGATTAGATGGTTCCTCCTTGGATTTTTTTCCACAATAGGAGAGTCTAGATTGTGTAGACCTTAAGCACAAATACTGTAGTATTTTGAGCTCCTCCTGGATCATTTATTCTGTAATGATTTTTTTTTTTAAATTGGTGGATGTGTAAATCTGTACCCTGAATCCTCAGGGCTGAGCATGTGTCATTTGAGGAATATCTGGGCATGGTAGTCCTCGATCTAATGGCCAATAGCAACCTCTCCTAGACAGAGATTTCTGAACCTCAAGTATCAGGTCTTTGTAACACCTTATTTAGATAGCTAGCATACTTGATTTCGTTGTCCAAATGTTTGACTTGATTTGGTTGTCAGGCCAGTCCCAACTTGGATATTCAGGGAAGAAAGACCCTCGACTCCAGAGGTGGTATTCAGCAGGTTCTGACCAGTTCTGGAGAACTGGTAGCTGAAATTTTGAGTAGTTCAGAGAACCGGCAAATACCACCTCTGACTGGAGATTTTACAGTCTCCTTCCCCTGCCATGCCCACCAAACCACACCCACAGGTAGTAAAGAAATTTGAGAAAGAAAACCGATAGTAAAGAAATTTGAATCCCAGTCAACTCCATATGACAATTCAACCCTAACTCTAATCCTAACTCTAATCCTAACAACCTCGATTGGTCTCTCCACATGTCATCCTGATTGAAACTTGCCCTCAGAAGTTATGGGTGCTCCATCACTGGAATCTTTTAAGAAGAAACCGGAGAGCCATTTGTCTACAATGATAGGGTCTCCTGCTTGAGCCGAGGGTTGGACTAGATGACCTCCAAGGTCCCTTTCCAACTCTGTCATTTTGTTATTCTGCCTCCAAATATTTCTTTGTAAGACAGGTTTTCATTCCCATCAGGAGAATGTATATCAGACATTCTTCTACAATGAACCACTAAGATCTCCAAACTTGGCAACTTTAAGACTTGTGGACTTCAACTCCCAGAATTCTCCAGTCAGCTATGCTAAAAGTTGAAGTCCACAAGTCTTAAAGTTGCCAAGTTTGGGGACCCCTGGTCTAGAGGGTGAAGTGGTCTAGAAATGAGGGAACCAGAGTTCTAATCCTGGTTGGTGAACCTAAAAGATTGCCTTTTGCTAGTAATTCCTTCTCACACCTAGGAAGAAGGCAAAATCAAATCACACTATTCCAGGTAATCTTTTCACAAAGATTACCTGGAATATTGTGTGGACTTTTTCTTTTACTTGCAGGAATGTGACTCACTCACTCACCTCTCTCTGTCTCTTTCTCTCCCTGTCCTTCCCTCCCTCTCTCTCCCTGCCTCCCTCCGTCTCTCTGTCTCTGTCTGTCTGTGTCTATCTGTCTGTCTCTCTCTCTCTCTTACACACACACAACAGGAGAAGGAACACAATATAGGACATATCAGGCTTCAGCAAATGTGTTTCTTGCAGATTTTCCATCAATTGGTTAATTTTGTTTTCTAATGAGCTTCAAGATTTATTGACTTCCTGCTGCTTCAAGATTTATTGACTAAATCTTGGTACTGCCCTTCTTTCAAGAGTTCCTGTTCAAGCTTGTCTCTCCTGGATTTCATAACCATCCCCAAGGCCTGTTGTTTTTCCAAGCTCCTAATATTTCAGGACCTGTGGACAGAAGCTGTCTAAAAGAAGGAGGAAGAAGCAAAATTGTGCAGTGTTTTGCCCCATCTCTCTGTCCAAGTCAGGGTCAAAGGCTGGGAGGGCTTCCTTCAGTAGAGAACATCTTAAAGTCAGAGCTTCTACATGGAACCTTTGCAGGGCTGGAACCAGTTTTTCCTGTTTAGCTGCCAAGAACCTGGGCCTTAAATCTACTCTATGCCTACTAGAGCAAATAAAACTACAATCACAAATCTCCTGGATCAATAAACTAACAAATTTTGTAAGAAGCTGTGGTCTTCCTATCTCTTGTGTAACAGGAAAACAATAAAAAAAAAGAGTTGCCCAAAGAATTAAGGATATAAATACACAGACTGATATAGCTATCCTTAGTAAGGTAGGTAACTTGAAATGGTTGAGTAAATACAACTGTACTTTCCAAGTAGATAGCTACTTGAAGTCACAACTCCCAAAACATTCACGAGAGCGAGATTTGAACAGCTTGACACAATGGTTAGATACGGGAGATTTCATGCAATACCGTACAATGAGTGGCTCTGCGTTTGCGGAGCGGCGGAGGTAGAGGATCTGGCTCACATCCTATTTGACTGTTGCCTGTATAAGAGGATGAGAGACAGGTATCTTGGTCTTTATAGCAGATGAATGACCCATTGGGATACTCACATCAAAATAACTTATCTTATGTCCGGCCAGAACTTGAAAATAACATTTAAAGTAACATGATATTTAAACAAAATGATTTGGTTGAGATCTGCATATGTGGGATTGATTGGGGTAGACTGCAAGGGCGACTCCGAAATATAACGTTATTATATTTTATCTATATCTTAAATTATTGTCAATTATTACAAATTTTACTTTGGATTGTATTTTATTACTATTTCATCTTAAATCGTATTTTGTCTAGATTCCATTTTAAATTGTATTTTATCAAGTTCCATTTTAAGTAGTATTTTATCAAATTTTATTTTGAATTGCTTTTATTAAATTTTAGTAACAAATTGTTGCTGGAACTTTGCACTTTGATATGGCCCAAGGGCTAATCATTACTCTTTGTGGGATAATGATGATGAAGAGGAGGACTATGAAGTCCTTGTGTTCTCTGACCTTGACTGCTTTTTTTGTAGACTTTTCATCATCCAACTAGATAACACCATTAGTGCTAGTTAGAAGGAAATGGGATTTGTGGAAAGGAGGAGAAAGGAAGAAGAGGAGGACTATGGAGTCCTTGGTGCTCTCTGAGCTTGGTTTGTTTTCTTGCAGATGTTTCATTAGAATAGAATAGAATAGAATAGAATAGAATAGAATAGAATAGAATAGAATAGAATAGAATAGAATAGAATAGAATAGAATAGAATAACTTTATTGTCATTGTACAAGTACAACGAAGCTGTGGATGCACCCCAGCAACTGTTTGCAATACAATAAAACCAAAGGACTTAAAAATAAAGATAAGAAAAATAGAGTACCCACGTTTCCATTTGCAATTTGAGAGTGCAATATCTACGAATATACACAAAATATACATCCAACACTGACTGTGACGCTTTGCCAAGTGTAATACATAAGAGATAGATTGTACTGTAATAAGTTATTATACATCTGAATGAGGTATTGCAGTTTCACATCTTTTCACATCTTAATATGGTAGTAACTTGTATTTGTTTGCAGTTCGGATGGTCCAGGGAAAGAAACTATTTGTTAATCTAGTGGTGTGGGATTTTATTGACCTAAAACGCCGTCCAGACGGCAGCAGGTCAAAAAGATAATTGCCAGGGTATGAGGGATCTCCTATGATGGCCTTGATTCTGCTTTGGCAGTGGGACCTGGCTAAGTCTTCCAGGGAGGGCAGAGGGCAACCAATTATCTTTTAAGCTGTATTTATCATCCTCTGTACAGTTTTCCTGTCCTCAGCTGAAAAGTCTGCATACCACACACCTAGACAGTATGTCAGAGTGCTCTCCACAGAGGCTTTATAGAAAGCCAGCAACATTTTCTTTTCCAGATTGTTTTTCCTGAGAACCCGCAGGAAGTGCAGCCACTGCTGAGCCTTCTTCACTATGGCCTTGGTGTTAGGGGACCAGGAGATATTGGCTGAGATATGGATGCCAAGGAATCTGATCGTAGAGACAGTTTCCACTCGTTCTCCGTTAATGATGAGTGGGGCTTGGTCCTATCCGTGTTTCCTGAAGTCCATAATCAGTTCTTTGGCTTTATGAACATTCAGTGACAAATTGTTCTGTGAACACCAGCCAGACAGGTTCTCTACTTCTGCCCTATATGCTGTCTCATCTCTGGAGGGGATGAGACAGGGTCCTATCCATGTTTCCTGAAGTCCATAATCAGTTCTTTGGCTTTATGGACATTCAGTGACAAATTGTTCTGTGAACACCAGCCAGACAGGTTCTCTACTTCTGCCCTATATGCTGTCTCATCTCTGGAGGGGATGAGACAGGGTCCTATCCGTGTTTCCTGAAGTCCATAATCAGTTCTTTGGCTTTATGGACATTCAGTGACAAATTGTTCTGTGAACACCAGCCAGACAGGTTCTCTACTTCTGCCCTATATGCTGTCTCATCTCTGGAGGGGATGAGACAGGGTCCTATCCATGTTTCCTGAAGTCCATAATCAGTTCTTTGGCTTTATGGACATTCAGTGACAAATTGTTCTGTGAACACCAGCCAGACAGGTTCTCTACTTCTGCCCTATATGCTGTCTCATCCCCTCCAGAGATGAGACCAATCACGGACGTGTTGTCCGCAAACTTTATGATGGTGTTTATTTTGTGGCTTGATGAGCAGTCAAAGATGTACAAGGCATATAGCAAGGGGCTCAAGACACAATCCTGGGGGGAACCAGTACTGAATGTAATAGTGGAAGAAAGGTGGGGGCCAAGTCTAACAGACTGTGGTCTATTTGTCAAAACGTTCTTGATTCAGGAGCACGTGGGGGTGCTCTTGGATTACCAAACTAGGTAACATCATAAGTGCTGGAAGGGAGGAGACTTGTAGAGAGGAGGAGGAGGATTATGGGGTCCTTGGTGCTGTCTGAGCTTGGCGGTTTTCTTGCTGATGTTTCATTACCAAATTAGGTAACATCATCAATGCTAGAAGGGAGTGGGGTTTGTGGAGATGAGGAGGAGAAGAAGGAAGAGGAAGAAGAGGAGGAGGAGGAAGAGAAGAGAAAGATTGTGGGGTCCTTGGTGCTCTCTGAGCTTGGTTGTTTCCTTGCAGATCTTTCATTACCCAACTAGATAACATTATCAATGCAGTGAAGCTTGCAAAGAGGAGGAAGAGTCATTTTGGTACTACCTGCAGGTTAAAAAAAATAACTGAACTAAAAGGAAGAGCTTTATCTGTCTGGTTACTTGCATCCTGAGTATTTTCAGTTTCAGGATTCTTAACTAATGCCAACACCATTCCATTTTTTTCTATGCAGTTCCGTCGCTGGTGTGCTACTCTTGCAATCAGACAAGCTACTCTGGGTGCACAAGCATTAAAAATTGTTCTCACCATGAGTATTTCTGCACAAGGTACACAGGTAAGCATGTAGCACATACTACTCAGGCTGCATCATCCTATGTGTGATGCAGTTAGCCCTCGACTTACCTCCATTCATTTAGCGACTGAAGTTACAATGGCAGTGGACAAAGAATGACTTGTGCTTACAACCATCCCTGCATCTCCTCCCCCTGGTCACATGGCCACTGGCATGTACTTACTGTCAGCTTTGGAAGCCATATTGAGATCCGATGATCCCACGCTGCCACAATTGAGCCTGGGAAAGTGGGAGGGCGGGAATTCATTTGAGTATATCTAGTTAGACAAAATAAAATTCTTTTGGTTGGTTCAAGGTCACTGAGTGTGGCGCATAATGAAATGGGAATCTTACTTTGGGACGGAAGGTGATTGGACTATGTGATGTGGTGATAGCTAAGGGGGGGATGGATTTGTTGTTTCAATTTTTGCAAGGAAGCCCAAAACTTTCAGATTCGGGATTCCACAGATGTGCCATTAACTATTCAAATCAAATAAATAAATAAATAAATCTCGCTTGCGAGATTTATTTATTTATTTATTTGATTTGTCAATTGCTTACAAGATAATAGGTATAAGTATGAACATGAGTAAGAATACAGGAAATAGGTGTGAATAAATGGGGACAATAGGACAGGGACGGTAGGCACGATGGTGCACTTATGCACGCCCCTTACAGACCTCTTAGGAATGGGGTGAGGCCAATAGTGGAGGTTAAAGGAGTGGGGTTAGGGGATGTAACCACAGAGTCAGGTAGTGCATTCCAGGCATTGACCACTTGGTTGCTAAAGTCATACTGTCTGCAATCAAGTTTGGAGCAGTTTACATTGAATTTGTATCTGTTGTGCGCTCTTATATTGTTGTGGTTGAAGCTGAAGTAGTCATTGACTGGTAGGACATTGTAGCACACAACCATAGGCGGCGTAGTTCAAGGTTGTCCAAGCCCAAAATCTCAAGCCTGGCGGTGTAGGGTATTCTGTTGCAAGCAGAGAAGTGTAGAACTCTTCTTGTGAAACACTTCTGGATTCGCTCGATTGTATTAATGTCCGATGTGCAGTACGGATTCCAGACGGATGAGCTGTATTCGAGTATTGGTCTGGCAAAAGTTTTGTATGTTCTAGTTAGCAATTCGATATTTCTGAAGGAGAAGCTTCATAATTTACAACTCTTAATGCCTTTTTGCAATGCTGATTTCTGTCTCGGAGTTATTGGTTGGAATAGAGAGTTGCTGGACCACTGACACTTATGTCTGTTGCTGTGTACAGGTCAACGACCAGATTCAGTTCACAACTACGCTGATTTGTTTAACAACCGTGGCAATGAAGGTTAAAAAAATGGGGCGCAACTCACTTTGAAACTTCCTGGCTTAAGTAATGGAAACTTGGAACCCTATTGCGGTCATAAGTCCAGAATTCCCTGCCTATCAGAGTCTGGCTTCAGGATTGTGGCTTCCAGGTAGTCCTCAACCTACGACCAAAACCGAGCCCCAAATTTCTGTTGCTAAGTGAGACACTTGCTGAGTGAGTTTTGCCCGTTTTACGACCATTCTTCCTGCAGGGGTGGAGTGAATTGTTGCCGTTATTAAGTTAGTCACAGGGTTGTTAAATGAATCTGGCTTCCCCATCAACTTTCCTTGACAGATGGTCGCAAAAGGGGATCAAGTGAGCCCGGGACCCTGCGACCGTCATAAATATGGGTCAGTGACCCACAGTCTGAAAATTTTGAGCACGGAGATGCTGCAATGGTCATAACTGAGAAAAATGGACCTAAGTAACTTTTTTCCAGTGCCATTGTAACTTTGAACGGTCACTAAATTAACTGTTGTAAGTCGAGGACTACCTCTTTTGATTACTATGCCATTTCACTGAAAGTTGCACGTTTTTGCTTTTGTAAACAAGAGAAGCAGGCAAAGTTTTTATTCAGCTCATGCATCCATGCATTCTATATTCTGATTCAGTTCCAAGCTGGGAGAAAGACACTGGAAACATGGAGATGGTTTAATTTATTTATTTATTTATTTATTTATCGTATTTTTATACCGCTCCCTCTCCCAAAAGGGACTCGGGGCGGTGTACAGTCTAAACATATAAAGATACAGTCAACAGTAACAGTAATTAACTCAGAATTGAATATAGATAGATGAAAATAGGATAAATGAGTAAAATAAGTAAGTAAGTAAATGATTGAGTCCCATCAAATAGAATTAAAAGTCTTATTTGAATCTAAAATTTAAAAATCTCAGAAAACCTTTAATTGGCTAGGCCGGCCTGCTTAAAAAGTAAGGTCTTGACTGCACGCCGGAAGGTTAGGATGTCCGATGTGTCTCGTATCTCCGGGGGGAGATAGTTCCAAAGGGAGGGGGCTCCCACAGAGAAAGCACGTAATCTCGGGGTCGCCAGCCGACAACGATCAGGCGGCGGCACCCCAAGCAGGGCGACCCTGTGGGAGCGTACTGGGCGGCGGGAGGTTGTTTGTGGCAGAAGGCGGTCCCGTAAGTAGCCAGTTCCCGAGCCATGGAGCACTTTAAATACTAATAGTACCACCTTGAATCGAATCCGGAAGGCCACAGGAAGCCAGTGCAGTCTGCGGAGAAGTGGTGTTATGTGGGTGTCCTTGGGGGCGCCCATAATCATCCGTGCGGCTGCATTCTGGACTAACTGTAACCTCCGGAGACTCTTCAAGGGGAGCCCCATGTAGAGAGCGTTGCAGTAGTCCAAGCGGGAGATAACGAGGGCGGAAGTGACTGTGCGAAGTGCAGAACCATCAAGCACATGGATTCTGCTGCAGCTGAACACATGGAATGGAGAGTGAGGGGTTTTTACACCTTCTCTTTCGCTTTGAACATGAACTTCCTGTTCCTGTGTAAGGACATGTATTCTATTGGCTGTTGTCAGACTCCCATGGGGCCATATACAAATTCGAGGAGTTTGTCTGAGCTAAGCTTGGTTGAAATTTGGGCTGATGCAATGAAGGGGCTTGTTGGGCAATTCCTATTGTGGCTGAAGGCTAACCCCACCTTTGTTCAGACCTTGCTGCAGGGAATTTGCTTATGGATAGAGCTAGCTATCTCTTTATCTCTTAAGTGCTGGCTTCTGTTGTGGGCCATCAAGAAAGGTGGGGGCTGCTTTCTAATAGCATGTTTTTCTATTTCCCATCCAGGGAAGTATAATATTCTGCCTTTTTAATATTTCTTGAAATATTTCATTCTTCTAGGAGAGGGGTGGGTGCTAATTTTCTACACTATTTTCTCATTTTCTCTGCCAGTTTTGGCACATGGATTTTTTTTTTTCTTGCAAGTGGCCTTTAAAATGGCAAAAAAAAAAAAAAAAATTAGGATCAGGGTGGATGGACCAGAAAGCAGCCTTCTGAATCTAGTGGGTACGGAACAAATTCATGTACCCGAGATTCAGTCAGGATGATACTCCTGTCTCCCAAATATTTAATGTAACCCCATTTACAGGAAATTAAATGCCAGGTCTACAATTATCAGTCCTACAAGGCAAAGTGTTAAAGTTCTGGCTGATGAATCCAACCAAGCTAGCAAAGTTGAGACATTTCCTTCCCTTAATGCAAAACTTTATTGGGTACATCATTTTGGCACAGCATGAAAACCAGCTCAGACTAATTCCCATGCATTTCGTAAAGTGTAGCATCTTATCTCCACCACCACCCCTCCCCGTTAATGCAGGTCACATTGTACAATTAGATGTCGAAGTATTGTGGTTGGGAAATGTTCATGGCTCTGCCAAACCTCATTTGAGATGACCTTGGTTCCCATTGGTCGGTTTCTCGTTGCTATCTGGAACTGTCATTCTGATCTTTCCCTCCCTACTTGATGCGTGACATGCTGAGAATTGTGCTGAGATTCAAATAATTTTAACAACTGTTTTGTGATGGCCAACCTAATCCTGGGCAAACCGGTTGTTAAATTACACACACACCCCTGGCTATCAAAGTGGATCCTGGGTGCTGTGCTGCAATGGAGAAATGGGAAACAGAATGGCCGGCACAAAGGAAAGAGGAGGATCAAGGAGAAGAAAGAGGGAAAACAGCCTCTTCCTTCCCTCACGCTGGCCGCTGCATTGGCTATTTCTCCATTGCAGTGCAACGCACAGGATCCACTTTGATAGCGGGTGGGGGGTGTAATTTAACAACCGGTTCGCTTGAACAGGTGCGAACCAGCTGAATCCCACCTCTGGTTGAGAAGCAGTAACGGCTTCCTTACCAGTAGTTAAGTCATGATCATCTGCCAGAAAGCTACCAATCCTGGAGAGCACCAAGGATGCCATGGTTCTCTTCTATTGGACTAATTATAGGAAAGCAGTACGAAGACCCTGAAAATGCATTTTCGTCTCAACAATACAAATAGAGGAGGGACCTTTTCACACACACACACACCCACAACAGATTCAGATGTTTCCCTGCTGTGGAAACATCTGATTGGAGATGTCATCACTGTCCAACTGGGTGGGAGAATATTTGACTAACTGTACCTCAAGCCTGAAGGAAAAAAAGCAGAAGTCCGAATCATTCAACCTGTTGTGTGTTTCCTTTCCTGTTTAGCTACCTCTTTGTCTGGATTCGTGCTTCAAAAAGGTTGTGCAGTCAAATGCCCCATCTCCAAATCCAGCTGGCCATCACTATATACTTTAACCTGCTGCCAGGAGGACAGGTGCAATCGTGTGACAGCTGTAAGGTGCTTCAAATCTCTGTTGGCAGTGACTCTTGTTTTTGGAGCCTTGATTGATATGGAACTCTGAGGGGCAGGGCATAGACAATCTGCTTACTTGCTTATTTATTTATTTACTCATCCATCTATCCATTCATTTACTCATTCGTTTATTAAATTTATACAGCTTCCCATCTCTGATTTGGGCAGAGAAAAATGGCTCGCTCATCCATCCATCCATCCATCCATCCATCCATCCATCCATTTATTTAGCCTCCCATATCTGATCTGGGGCAGAAAAAAAATGGCTTGCTTATTTATTTATTCATCCATCCATCCATCCATCCATCCATCCATCCATCCATCCATCCATCATTTATTCATCCATCCATTAATTTATTCAAATTAATGCCCATCTGTAATCTGGAGCAGAGAAAAATGGTTTGCTCATTCATTCATTCATTCATTCATTCATTCATTCATTCATTCATTCAATTCCTACAGTTGCCCATCTCAATCAATGATTCTGGGTGGATTACTGATTTTTTTAAAATATGTATATAATATGGTTAGAAATATTAAAACATTTTAAAACAATAAAAAACATAGTGTTCTGACCCAAACCCTTTTCCAATAAAACAAACATGAACCAAACGGAACAGAAACCTTATAATGATTCTTACGAATCCCCGGTTAAAAGACTGCTGCAAACTAATTAACTTTGATAAACACAAGCCTAGCCAAAACTGTGCGAGGCTGCCAAGAATCATAGATAAGAAATATTTTACAACACAAGAGTCTTCAAATACCAACTTAAGATACTGCAATGTCCACGAGGCTCGAGTTTCAAAATGCAAGAATGTCCGATTCACAGCTGGCTTTTATCTTCTTGAAGGAGGGGCCATTACCTTGCAGCCCTACTCCCGAGTCACCCGTGCTGCTGCAGCTGCTCTTTCCTGTGAGCAACCCTGTGCGCACGCGCACTTGGCATAGGCTCCTCGGGAACCTCCTCATCATTGCTGCTAGCCCCCACAATCTCTGAAGGCAGCAGTCCACTCCCTAATGGTCCTGGCGCCTCATCTGAGTACTCCTCTCCTCAGCCATTTGCATCTGCTGCTGGCTAATCACAACACATAGTCGAACCAATATTGGCACTAAAAACATCCACATGAATTATAAAATTAAATTTTGGCCTTCTTAAAAATGCTGGCATTTCTTCCAAGTCTTCTGTCCTGCTTCCCATGAGGAGACAACCAACATTTCCTGGAAATAGACACTTATTTCCTTACATTTATGTGGTTTTCTGAAAGCTGCTGAAGTGAAAATGAAGTGTGATGGACAGGCAGACTCCATCTTCAATTTCCATGGATAATTTTCTCAGGACAAGCCAGCAGAAGTCATAGTTGTGCCTTCAAATTAACAAGGGAATTGAGAATTCTATGACATTTTGAATGATCATAGAATCATCGAAACCAGGGGCTGACAAACTCTGTCAAGGATCTTGGAGTACTCATCTCTAATGATCTAAGTGCTAGAGCCCACTGTAACTACATAACCAAAAAGACGTTAAGAGTTGTTAACCTAATCTTACGTAGCTTTTTCTCTGGTAATATTACATTAATAACTAGAGCATACAAAACATTTGCTAGACTAATACTCGAATACAGCTCATCAGTCTGGAACCCACATTACGTATCTGATATTAACACAGTTGAGAAAGTCCAGAAATATTTCACAAGAAGAGTTCTCCACTCCTCTACTCATTGTAGAATACCTTATGCCACCAGACTCAAAATTCTAGACCTAGAAAACCTAGAACTACGCCACCTTCGGTCCAATCTAAGTATAGTATATAAAATCATACATTGCAATGTCCTACCTGTCAATGAATACTTCAGCTTCTACCATAACAACACAAGAGCAAACAACAGATACAAACTCAAGGTTGATCGCACCAAACTTGATTGCAGGAAATGCGACTTCAGCAACAGAGCGGTCAATGTCTGGAATACTCTACCTGACTCTGTAGTCTCTTCCCCAAACCCCCAAATCTTTAACCTTAGACTGTCTACTATTGACCTCACCCCTCTCCTAAGAGGTCTGTAGGGGGCATGAATATGCGCACCAATGTTTGTTTGTTGTTTATGTTTATTAGATTTATATACCGCCCATTCCCTGTGCGGGACTCGGGGCGGTGTACAGCCAAATTAAAAATGCAGTAACAATACAATATTTAAAAACAATTAAAAGATTAAATATCATGGCTAAAAATCAAACTAGGATTTAAAAACCAATTAAAACCAATTAAAACCCTATAAAAACCCTAGGCTAGACCGGCTTGATAAAATAGGTGAGTTTTCAACGCGCGCCGGAAGGTCAAAAGGTCAGGGATGGTCCTCATCTCCGGGGGTAGTTCGTTCCAGAGGGAGGGTGCCTCCAACGAGAAGGCCCGAATCGTCGGGGTCGCCAGCCGTCCAGCTGGCGGCACCCTGAGGAGACCCGCTCTATGGGAGCGCACTAGCCAATGGGAGATCAATGGTGGCATTAGGTGGTCCCGTAGATACCCAGGTCCCAAGCCATGGAGTGCTTTAAAGATGGTAACTAACACCTTGAAACGCACCTGAAAGACCACCGGGAGCCAATGCAGCTCACGCAAGAATGGCGTAATATGGGAGCTCCGAGAAGCCCCCAAAACCAACTGCACGGCCGCATTCTGCACCAGTTGGAGCCTTCGGGTGCTCTTCAAGGGGAGCCCCATGTAGAGAGCATTGGCATAGTCTAGGCGGGAGATAACGAGGGCGGATGTGATTGTGCAAAGCGCATCCCAATCCAGAAAGGGCCGCAACTGGTAGATCCTACGGACCTGACAAAAAGCCCCCCTGGTGATGGCTGCTATATGGTCTTCTAACAACAGCTGTACGTCCAGGAGGACACCCAGATTGTGCGCCCTCTCTGTGGGGGCAAGAATTCCCCCCCCCAGCCCCCCGCAGCCAGCGAAGGAACTAGCTGGCTGTATCAGGGTGCCAGAAAGCACAGCCACCCGGTCTTAGCTGGGTTGAGCTGAAGCCTGTTCCGCCCCATCCAACCCCGCACAGCCTCCAGGCACCGGGCCATCACTTCCACGGCTTCATCGGGGTGGCCTGGAGTAGAAATGTACAGCTGAGTATCATCAGCATACTGATGAAACTCTACCCCAAAGCCATGGATGATCTCTCCCAGATGATATGCCTACTGTCCCTGTTCTATTGTTTCTTTTTATTTTTCTTATATGTATCCATGTATTCATAACTATGTTTTTACTTATGCCTATTATCTTGTAAGCAATTGACTAAATAGATAGATAGATAGATAGATAGATAGATAGATAGATAGATAGATAGATAGATAGATAGATAGATAAATAAATAAATAAATAAATAAATAAATAAATAAATAAATAAATAAATAAATAAATAAATAAATAAATAAATAAATAAATAAATGGACCTTGGAGGTCTTCTAGTCCAACCCCCTGCTCAAGGCAGAACCTATATCATCCCGGACAAAGGATTCTCCAGTCTTTTCTTGAAAATCTCCCATGATAGAGTACCTACCACTTCTGAAGGCAATTTTTTCCACTGATTGATTGTTTTTGTGGGTTCTCAATTCAAAAGATGCGATGAAATACAGAAGGGCAGTCCCTATAGTCCTTCTTTGACTGGATAGACTGGAAATGGGAATTTTTGAGCTGCTCAGACCAAGTTGTGGAAGAAAAAGTGATTTGTCAGAACTAAGGGGACCTGACAGCATTTTAAAATTCCCCAAATTTCTTAAAGGATTAAAATGCTATTCATTGTTTTCCTTAAAAATGAAAATATTTAAGTTTCTGCTTGGGTGAGGTAGTAAAAGATGATGGAAGAGAGAAATGATAGAGAAAGAGACAACTAACCATAGGGACTATTAATCAGAGCTCATGCAGCACGTCCAAAGATTTCTCTTCTACCAGGGGCAATTGGACCACAATTCGCATCTTCCCTGGACAGAATGTCCAAAAGTTTATCTCCTTCCAAGGGCATTTGGATCACAATTCCTATCTTCCCTAGTCAGCATGTCCAAAGGTTTGTCTCCTTCCAGGGGCACTAGGATCACAATTCCCATCTACTCTGGCCAGCATGACCAAGAAGATCTTTCCAAGGCCCCTCTAGTCTGTTGTCAGGAAGGTTGAAGTCGCCTCAAATTGGTCAAAGGATGGAATAATCTCAGAGAAGTGAAAAGCTTTTGCAAATACAGTTGAAGAGCCCATCCTGGCTTTTAAGGTTTAATGAACTATAGAGAAAGAGCTTTGTTTAGAAGAGGGAGGTTTGGAATGTTCTCAGATGATTCATTCGAACTATTTGGAAACCTGATCCTTCTTCATTGTTTTTCATCAACTGACGGCCAAGTGGCCAACTCATCCTCCCCTTTCTTTCAAAAGGAATCCGAGCTTGCTTCTCCAGTAACCAAGTTGACTATTGCTCAACTGAAATTCCTGATCTTATTGTTAGAAGAACAGGAGAGGCCCTTTGTGGAGTCAGGTGCAAGAAATGGTCATGTTTGTTGCTTTTTTCCTTGCTGAGCCAAGAAGATCCGGTTGGACAAGACAAAAATAGATCTCTTGATGGATGGCCTTCCACTGGACTGTCAGTAAATCACATTTGGCAGAGTCATAAAAGTAATCTGTATTTAAATAATTCGTCGCACCAAGTGAGGCCCTGAAAAGGGAGAAAAAGAGGAAAGAACATGGAGATCAGGCATGAACCTATCCTGGGGGAATTTTATTGATTTCATTTATTGCATATATTGATTTTATTTAGCATATGGCACCTACAGAGGTCATGCAATCACTGATATATAAATTGAGTTTAAATAAAGCATCAGCAAATATGTGTGTGTTTGAATATATGTTTGTGTGTGTGTGTCTGTGTAGGAATTGTGCAGTTATATAGAAACTGGTAGTTTTGTATTAATAAATATATTTAACATCTATATTTACAGCACACAAGATAGTCAGGAACACAGGAACATCATGAGGTATATTAAAGGTATATTAAACAGCATATACAGCACACAGAAGAAAAAGGCGGGGAAAAAAAGGGAAATGGCCCCTTTATATCCACAGCAACCAATCATAGCATGACTTGCCTCATGCATGAGTCAGCACTCTCCAACCAATCAGCTACAACTGTGTGTTCTGGCCCATTGTACACACATATATCTCTCTCTCTGTGTGTATGTAAATATATTTATTTTTATTTATTTGTTTATTAAAATTTATATACCGCCTTTCTCCCGAAGGACTCAGGGCGGTGCACAGCCTACTAAAACCACATATATATATATAACAATTAAAATAGAATTAAATAAGGTCTGTAACCGAATCTAAAATCCCAACCTTCCAGAGAGCGGGTGCCCCCACAAAGAAGGCCCTGTTCCTCGGGGTCGCCAGGCGGCACATATATGCATGTGTGTATATGTATGCATGTATAAAGTATCCTTTGTACCCTATAACACACACACACTTACATATACGTGTGTGTATAATGGGTGCAATGTGTGTGTGTGTGTGTGTTTCTCCTAACAATCCTTCTCTCTCTCTATAGGAAACCAATTCACAGTTAACGTATCACAGTTTTACAATCTAGATTTAAAAATGACAACGTTATTGTATCGGTTAGCCCGTGACATAACTAAAGGAGGACGTTTATTAAAAGAACCCTGGTTTTCCAATAGCAATTCGATCAATAGGCATATTGAACTACCATCGGCCTACCAAGCACTGAGACACCAGGAAAGACCCTGCAGGAGGAGCAGAGACCACTTCCCATTGGGGACCAGGCACCGATGGCATACAACCCCAATCCCTGGGCATGTGGATTTATCCTACGAAGGCACAGCCAGGGCTGTCCAAATGCAGAGGAGCCCAACAGAGCTGCTTCAAGCTGTAACAGACAGGAATAATGAAGAAGGAGCAAAGCAACGAATTGCAATAGCTGGCAGGTTAACATCACCTCTTAGAGATAAGCATTCCAGGCTGGGTCTGATAAGGGAGGAAACAACAAGAAAAGATAAACCTCCTTTGACCAACATGACTGAAGCCAAAACAACAAGGCTAATTACAAGTGGGAGGCGGTTGGAACGGCCTTTTATGTGTGCAACAGCTAAATTGATTAATGATATATAAAGGCATAGATCTCTGTAATGGTAGCTTAATACTCTGATGATGTCAGCAGAGGCTGACAAAAGCTTAGTAAGTAAATATAATTTTAGTTCTGGAGATCGCAAAATGTCTTTTACAAGTATACCTGGAACTCGTATTTTTATATATATGTGCAGGTCTTGGCATGTTCAGGTCTTTTCCCGTGTAAGATTGAGACTATCTTGGCAACGTTTTGATGAGATCTCACTCACCATCTTCAGGCTGGTGCTTTTGGCTTTGTGCTTGTGCAGGCAAAGCGTGATCTGAGCTGCTGTCTCTCTATATATACTCGTGGGGAGGTTGGCTGTGTTGTTATTTCTTGATTGGTTGATGGAGTAGATGTTTGCAGATTGGCTGGCTTTTTTGTAAGAACATGTGTGGCTGAGGTATTGGCTTTGTGTCTATCAGCCTCCTGTGTTGTAATGACCTGGGTAATGGGCTGTGTGATGACCTTCTGAGTTCTATTTATAGAGTGACGGCAGCTCCGATCATGCTTTGCTCGCACAAGCACAAAGCCAAAAGCATCAGAAATGTCGCCAAGATACTCTCAATCTTACACAGGAAAAGACCTGAACATTCCAAGACCTGCATATATATATATCTCCATATATATATCCCAGAATTCTTCAGAAAAACTTCAGGATGAAGGGCCCAAATGAGAAAAACTTTGGACAAGACCAGTGGTGGGCAACTGTGGCCCCTTTCGTGACCTGTGGATTTGATGCCATCTCAAAAAATCTGGAAAATTAACAGGAACAGATAGTATCCCAGCTCATCAACCACAAAATGTTATGTCACTTGGAACAATAAATACTGTATATTACAACAACATCTTTAACTCTCTTGGATCCTTGGGAAATATATCTATTAGTCAAAAATACCAAACACAATCAGAATTATCAGATGGTTCATTGTGTAAATAGATTTGGGGTTGATGAATATGGTGATGGCATTAGAAAAAAGAAGGGATCATTTGTGAACAGTGTAGAAATCTTAACCAAGGCTTTGGCTTAAGAGTGACCAGGGAACAAAGAGAGAAGGTGTGTCTCTTTGGTTCTGAATCATCTAATCCCTTCAGCCTGAAAACCAACTTCTTTTCACCGTATAGTAGTTTTCTATCAGGAGGGGAATTGATTTGCAAGGGAGAAGAACAAGACAGGGGCTGTTGAGTCAGAAGATAGATTGGCAGCAAACTGCAAACTAAGATGGTGAAGATCCGTGCAAGAGGCAGGGTGATGGTGGTAACCATTTTCCTGACAGCTATTTTGTTCGTGGAGTTCGGTAAGAACCTTTTATTTAAATCAATCTCTTTTTCAAATTAGGCTGAAGAAATACGAGACTGCCTTCTATGGCATTTGTAGCACCACTGGAAAGAAAAACGAGACATACCACTCATGTTCTCCTCTGTGAAAACCTTTCAGAGGTCTAGTTGGCAAAGTCACAGAGAAGAACCATAAGCCGGACCAAAAGAACATTGAACAATAAGATTGGAAGAGATCTTAGAGATCTTCTAGTCCAACCCCCCCGTGTCCAAGGCAAAAGAACCTATATCATTCTGGACAAATGGCTGTCCAGTGTCTTCTTGAAAACCTCCAGTTAGGAGAACTCTGAGGTAGAGGGAGCATTTTTCCCAAAGGAAGGGATTCTTTACCAAACTTGGTTCCCATGAATTGTGTTAGGACACAAAGGGAATGTGTTGGTAACTTCGATTGTCAGATTGTACATTCCTTTTGATTGAAAGCATAGGAGGAGGCAATATTTCACCATTTCTCCACCCAGATGGAAAATATTGTGGTCATAGCTCAAATTGAAATAACTTTGACAGACTCACAACATGACACCTTTGATTTTCCAACTCTTCAAGTTCCTTGATCTAGAAGATGGAAAGATATTCCAGATAAGGCATTCAGGAAAAGCTTACTCGCTTCCTAGCATCCTCTTGTCAGGGTTCCTGTTAGGTCAGCTTCAGGGTTGACACTTCCCACCTTCTCAAGCTTGCTAGATGAAGGGTTGAAGATCTGGGGACTTTAAGGCAACCATCTAGCATTCAAGGTACTTGGAATGCTGGGAATTGTAACCAAGAGAATGTAGAGATTTTTCATCTAAAAGTCTTCTCACTCATTGAACATAAATAACCTAGAATAATAAGAGTTGGAAGTGACCCTTGGAGGTCTTCTAGTCCATCCCTCTGCTCAAGCAGAAGACCTGACAGAAATCAGGTAAATGATTATCCAGTCTCTTTTGGAAAACCTCCAGTGATGAAGCACTCACAACATCTGAAGACAAGCATTCCCCATTAGGAATGTCCCTTTACCGATAGTTGTAGGTTGTTTTTCTTCCTCCTATCTTCACTTGTCTTTCCCCTTTTCCTCCCCACTGTGTCTTACCATTTGTTTTTATATTTTTGTATTTTCTTCTATAATAAAATGTATAAATCCGTAACTCAACAGCCACTAAACCTAAGTGCTGTAAATCAAGAACTACCTTCCATTTTTACCTTTTAATTGCCTAATAATCCCTAGGTTAAAACCTTCTCTTAAGACAACTCCCAAGTTAAATCATTCTGAATGCTACTTTTCTGGACCTATTGTATAATATATAAGTGTACCTCTAAAGAACCATTGCATTTTTAAAGGGAGTTCAACAAAACAGCACAGTTGACACAGCAGCTAATCACAAAAGAATGGACTAAGAAAAAGGAAGATCAGATTGCATGAAATAACCCCAACCGGACAAAGGAAAGTCACAAAAAAAAATAAAAAGTTCATTTCGTATCACGTGCAAAGAAGACTAATCTCAACACAAAAGTTTTATCAGCATGGAATTTACAGGATCTTGTGGCTCAGTTGTGATCAAGTGAAGGGTTGCTATCACTTTATACTAACTACCTCTATAAGAAACATTTGAAATATTGCATCCAGTTTGTTTGTTTCTTTCTTTCTTTATTTATTTATTACTATTACTATTTACTATTTATTTGTCAAGCAAGTATTAGATAACAGGTATAAGTATAACCGTGGTTATGAATCAGTGGTGGAATTCAAAATTTTTTACTACCTGTTCTGTGGGCGTGGCTTATTTGGTGGGCGTGGCTTAGGGTCATATGACTGGGTGGGTGTGGCTTGGTGGCCATGTGGCTAGGGTGGTCATGTGACTGGGTGGGTGTGACCAATTCAATGTCACTCACGTCAAGGGGTGCTTTGCCTGGCCCCTCCCCTCCCAGCCATTCCTTGTCACACCCAGCCTCAACATATCTATAGTTCTGTAAAAATGTTGTTCACCTTTTTTTTTGACTTTATTATCTATCTAGAGATGTACTTTCATGGACCACTGAAAGGAGAAAATGGCTCACATGCTTTGCCCAAGAGGATGATAGGCAACAGGCTTTTAGGGGGCTTCCAGAAAGAGGGGGGGGGGCAATGTATTTTCCAAAGCATCAGAAGGATGGAAACTGAACACAGAGAGAAGCAACCTCAAAGTAAGGAGAAACTTCCTGACAGTGAGAACAATTAACCAGTGGAATTGCTTGCCACCAGAAGTTCTGAGTGCTCCAACATTGGAAGTTTTCAACAAAAGACTGGACAGCCATTTCTCTGAAATGGTATAGAGTTCCCCCCAAGGTCCCTTTCTAAGTGTTATTATGTTATTCTGACACCTTTCCCAGGACCTCTATTCAGATTTTGGCATCTTCAGAGTTTTCCTGTCTAAGCAGGGGGTTGGACTAGAACAGGGGTCGCCAACCTTTTGGACCTCAGGGACCACCAAACTCATAATTTTAAATCCCAGGGACCACTAACCAGTTCTATGGGCGTGGCCTAATTTGTGGTTGTGGCTTGGTGGTCATATACCTGGCTGGGCATGGCTTGTATGTAAATATTACAAAAAATTATATAAATATTGATTTTTTTTTAAAAAAAGAGCAACTTTTACCCAAAATCAGGCAAAGCAGGCAGGCAGATTGAGTTGCTCACAGAATCATATAGCTTCCAAGATGGCGGCCGGAGGATGTCGGGCTGAAGAGCCCCGCTTCGACGGCCGAAATTCGGGGTGAGCCCCCCTCCCCCCTGGGTCCCCGCCCGTGGCAAGGGCGGTGTAAGGACCCGGGGGGGGTGGGCAACCCCAAGGAGGTCGTGGAGGCTCAGAGGAGGCCGTGAGGCCGCCGGACTGCTGCTGGGACCGGAGCTGCCGCCGCCATTGCTGGGACCGCTGCTGGGGCCGCCGCCGCCACCGGGGCTGCCACTGCCGCCGCCGCCGTTGTTGGGGCCGCCGCCGCCGCCGTGGGGGCCGTTGAGGCCGCCAAGGCCGTGGCTGCTGCCGGCCCCGCCGTGGAGGCCGTTGCCGGCGCCGGAGCCACCGCTGAGGCCGTCGCTGCCGCCGCTGCCGCTGCTGCCATCGCTGGAGTCGGTGAGGCCATCGCTGCCGCCGTTGCCGCTACTGCTGCCGCCGCTGCTGCTGGGGCCGCTGCCGCCGTTGCCGCAGAGGCCGTCGCTGCCGCTGTTACCGCTGCCGCGGCCGCCGCCGCTGCTGGGGCCGCTGCCGCCGTCGTTGGGGCCGCTGAGGCCGCCGAGGTCGTGGCTGTTGCCGGCCCTGCCGTGGAGGCCACGGCCGGCGCCAGAGCCCCCGCTGAGACCGCTGTTGGTGCGGGGGGGGGCATGGGGCGGCTGGAGGACTGCTGCGAGGGTCGCTGCGGGCGCCGGGGCAGCTGCCACCGCTGTGGATGGTTCTCGGGCGGTGGTGGGGGCTGGGGGCGAAGTTGGAGCCGCGGTTGTTCCTCGGCTCCTCAGATTTGCTTCCCCCAGCCGTGCCATCTATGCCATACAGCCGCTGAGGTGGAGGCCGGGGCCGGGACTGGACTCAGGGCCGGAGCTGCTGCCGCCGAGGGCCTTGCGGGCCTCTCGGGCGGCGGAGGCGCTATGTGGCCAGGCATCGGATGCAGTGCCTGGTGGTCTCCATCCCCTGCGAGGCCAGATGTCAGCTGCCAGTGGGGTGCGATTGTTCCAGCCTGGACTTGGGTCCCACTTGGTTTGGCCTTTGCCTGGTCGACGGCAGTCAGGGAAGATCCAGCCGAAGACACAGACGTTAGCATATTCTTCGGAAGACCTGTGGGCCCTGAGATATGTCCCCCTGTCTCAGAGTTGGCCCTCTTACCTCTCCAAGACTTATCTCAAGGACGGATCTTGGGATCCGGAGAGATGGTGGGGTCGCCGGAAGCGTGGGAGGGAGGGTTATTTAAAAAAATTTTTAATTAGATTTTTAAAGGGGTTAGGGTTGGCCGGGCGGGGGTTGGGGGACAACCCGCCTGGGGCTGGGACTGGGTCGCGGGTTGAGCGTTGCCGGGAGGGTTTGGGGTCGGATGGGGCTCTATTGAGGATGGGGGGTTGTCCCGGGGAGGGTGATATTAAAGCTATTAGTACGGTGAGCGGGAGAGGCAGATTTGGCGGTTATAGGGGGCCACACTCTGTTTTGGGAGCGCGTCCCCGCTATTTGTCTGCTGTGGCGCGCTCCGACCCCCTTGTCATCTCCCGTTCCCCAGGGGGTCTGAGCAATCGGGCCCTGGGCCTTCGGCTGATAGTTATGCAACGCCAGGTCCGCTGTTAATAAAGCCCCTCTCATTTACGATTTGGTTTGTGAGGGGGGTGTGGACCTGGTGGGTGTCACCGAGACCTGGCTGGGCCAAGAGGGGAGAGTCCCTGTGGTGGAGATGTGCCCAGCCGGGTTTCGGGTTTTTCATCGGCCGAGGGCCCAGGGGAGGGGAGGGGGGTTGCGGTGGTTATTAAGGAGGATCTGTGTCCGAGGGAGGCCACTGTGTCTCAGACGACCGGGTGTGAGCTCCTTTTCGTGAAGTTCGGTCCCAAGGTTCAGGTGGGCTTGCTGGTCGCATATCTGGCTCCCTGCTATGCGGCAACAGCCCTGCTTGAGCTCCTTGAGGTCATAGCTGGCGTGGCAGTTGGGACCCCCAGGCTTATGGTCATGGGGGATTTCAACTTGCCTTCTGCCGGCGGTGCCTCGGGGTCTGCTCAAGAGTTCATGGCTTCCATGACGGCCATGGGCCTGACCCAGTTAATTCGGGACCCTACTCACGTGGGGGGTCACACCTTGGATCTGGTTTTTGTCTCTGATCAGTGGCAGAGTGATCTGGGTATAGCGGATATAGTTGTGGAACCCCTGTCATGGACAGATCACTCGCTCCTGAAGCTCGACTTCCGTTCCACACCCCCTGACCGCAGGGAGGCGGGGCCACTAAAATGGTACCGCCCCAGGCGCCTGATGGACCCTGATAGGTTCCTGACGGAGCTTGGGCCATTCCCCGAAGCTCACACACACGACTCGGTTGAGGGCTTGGTCGCCACCTGGGATAGGGTGGCTGCTGGGGCCCTTGACCGAGTTGTGCCCTTGCGGCCTCTGACCCGGTGCCGATCCCATGCGGCTCCCTGGTTTTCTGAGGAGCTGAGGGAGATGAAGCACCGGAAAAGACGCCTAGAGAGCAGTTGGAGGGCTAGCCGCTTTGGGTCTGGCCGAACACTATTACGATCTTATATCAAGACGTATTTAGTGGCGATAAGGATGGCGAGGAAGTCTTACCTCTCCACCCTTATTGCGTCCGCGGAAAACCGCCCAGCCGCCCTGTTTAGGGTGACCCGCTCCCTCCTGGAGGTGGGAGCGCGGGAGGACCCCTTGCAGGGACGGGCTGAGGAGTTTTCTAGGTTTCTGCAGGATAAAATCGCTCAGATCCGGGACGAACTGGACTCCGACTGGGCATCTCTGGGCGGGGGGACGGGGGTGGATATCGGTGAGGTCAATTGGGTTGAGTTCGATCCTGTTACTGTGGAGGACGTGGACAGGATACTGGGGGGACTGAATGCCACCACCTGTTTACTGGACCCGTGCCCCTCCTGGCTGGTCTTGGCCACTCGGGAGGTGACACGAGGCTGGTTCCAGGGTATTATAAACGCTTCCTTGAGAGAGGGGCTGTTACCCGCCGCCTTGAAAGAGGCGGTGGTGCGGCCCCTCCTCAAGAAACCGTCCCTGGACCCAGCATTGTTATCTAATTATCGTCCTGTCTCCAACCTTCGTTTCGTTGCGAAGGTTGTTGAGAGTGTGGTGGCACGTCAGCTCCCGCAGTACCTGGAGGAAACGAGTTATCTTGACCCCCTCCAATCGGGCTTCAGGCCCGGGCACAGCACGGAGACGGCGTTGGTCGCGTTGGTGGATGACCTCTGGAGGGCCCGGGACAGGGGTTGCTCCTCTGTCCTGGTCCTGTTAGATCTCTCAGCGGCTTTTGATACTGTCGACCACAGTATCCTGTTGCGACGGTTGGAGGGTTTGGGGGTAGGGGGCACCGTGCTGCGGTGGTTCGCCTGCTTCCTCTCCGACCGTTCGCAATTTGTGTTGACAGGGGGGCAGAGATCGGCCCCGAGGCCCCTACTATGTGGGGTCCCTCAGGGGTCGGTGCTCTCGCCCCTGCTGTTCAACATTTATGTAAAGCCGCTGGGTGAGGTCATCCGTGGCTTCGGGGTGGAGTTCCATCAGTACGCTGATGATACTCAGCTGTACATCTCCACCCCGGGCCACCCCAACGAAGCTGTCGAAGTGATGTCCCGGTGCCTGGAGGCCGTGCAGAATTGGATGGGTCGTAACAGGCTTCGTCTCAACCCGACCAAAACCGAGTGGCTGTGGTTTCCTGCGCCCAGATACAGCCAGCTGGTTCCTTCGCTGGCCGTGGGGGGAGAGGTTCTGACCCCCGTGGAAAGGGCGCGCAACTTGGGTGTCCTCCTGGATGTACGGATGTCTTTAGAAGAACACATTGCAGCTGTCGCCAGGGGGGCTTTTTATCAGATTCGTCTGATTCACCAGTTGCGGCCCTTTCTGGATCTGGGCGCACTTCGCACAGTCACTTCCGCCCTCGTTATCTCCCGCCTGGATTATTGCAATGCTCTCTACATGGGGCTCCCCTTGAAGAGTCTCCGGAGGCTACAGTTAGTCCAGAATGCAGCCGCGCGGGTGATCGTGGGTGCCCCTCGGAGCTCCCACGTTACACCGCTTCTCCGCAGGCTGCACTGGCTTCCTGTGGCCTTCCGGATTCGATTCAAGGTGGTACTGATGGTATTTAAATTGCTCCATGGCTCGGGACCTGGGTATCTACGGACCGCCTACTGCCATCGTCTACCTCCCGCCGCCCAGTACGCTCCCACAGGGTTGCCCTACTTGGGGTTCCGCCGCCTGATCGTTGTCGGCTGGCGGCCCCGAGGGTGCGGGCCTTCTCTGTGGGAGCCCCCTCCCTGTGAAATGATCTCCCCCCGGAGATACGAGCCATGATGGACATCCTGACCTTCCGGCGCGCGGTTAAGACCCTATTTTTTAAACAGGCTGGCCTGGCCCAGTAAGGGTTTTTGGGGTTTTATACCTAATTTTGGGTTTTAGTTTTTAATCTTCCATTTTAAATTTTTATTAATCCCGGATTTTTAAATGTGTAATTGTAGTTAGACGGGATGCAGCCGGTTTATCTATTTAATTCAGTTTTAAATTTATTTAAATTATATTTACTCTATGTATTTTTATTAGGCTGTACACCGCCCCGAGTCCCTTTTTTGGGAGAGGGAGGGTATAGAAATATAAAAATAAATAAATAAATAAAATAAAATCATTCAGTGATCTATCTATCTGCCATCGGTTAGCTCAGTCTGTCACATAATATTTGCTTGCAAGCAAACTCATAAAATTTGTTAGCAAGCAAACTCACAAAATTAACTCACAACACACCATGTATTTAAATATTGATTTTTTTTATATAAAAAGACCAATTTTTACCCCAAATCCGGCAAAGCAGGTAGGCAGATTGAGTTGCTCACAGAATCATTCAGTGATCTATCTATCTGCCATTGGCTAGCTCAGTCTGTCACATAAAATTTGCTTGCTGTGAGTCTGCACTCAATAATAGAACCTTCAGTCCTAAGGGAGGTTCGGCTGTGCTTAAAAATAGAGGCAAAGATCTAAAGACTAGCTAGAAAGCAAGAAATCCAATCATTTCCTGCTTCCTAGCTAATCTAAATCTCACAGCTGATAGTTGGAAAAATAGAAATTTAGCAGGCAAGTTTGCCGGTATGGAGTGAGTGGGCAGGGAGGGTTCCCGTGCACCATGTGTTTCTGTGCAGCCTGGATTAATTGCTTTGGGAGGGTACTCTTGGGGTGAGATTTCTCTGAGGCCCATCAAAATTTTCTTGCGGCCCACTGGTTGGCAACCACAGGACTAGAAGACCTCCATAGTCCCTTTCAACTCTGTTAAACGCACCTGTATTTGTGCTCTGGACTATTGACATGTAAATCCTGAAAAATACTTGGGCAGAAGAAAGGCAGTAAAATCACTTTAGGTGTAGGGACAGTGCAAAATATTAATATATGACAAATAATGGAGCAAATAAAAATAATACCACATTCTCTCTCCCCCCCCTTCCTTCTTTTTTTCTTTCTCTTTCTTTCTCCCCTTCCTCTTTCTTTTTTCTTTCTTTCTTTCTTTCTTTCTTTCTTTCTTTCTTTCTTTCTTTCTTTCTTTCTTTCTTTCTTTCTTTCTTTCTTTCTTTCTTTCTTTCTTTCTTTCTTGCTCTTTCTTTCTTGCTTGCTCTTTCCTTCTTGCCCTTCCTCCCTTTCTATATTTTTCTTTCTTCCTATTTTTTCTTTCTTTCTCTTTCTTTTTTCCTCTTTATTTCTTTCTCTCCCTTCCTTTCTTTCTTGCTCTTACATCCTTTCTTGCTCTTTCCCTCTTGCCCTTCCTTCCTTCCTTCCTTCCTTCCTTCCTTCCTTCCTTCCTTCCTTCCTTCCTTCCTTCCTTCCTTCCTTCCTTCCTTCCTTCCTTCCTTATCTCTATGTCACACACACACCTCTTTTCTGGGAACAAGTTACAAGCAGCGAGCGGGAGACAATGTGAATGTCGGTTTGGCATGCTGTGAATTGAGCCAAAATCTCTGCTGGGCTGGGAGGACGACAGAAGCACTCGGGATGGGAGGGGGAAAGCAAAGGCTTGGCTTTCCCTTCGCTTTTTCTCTGTTTTCCCTTTGCTTTTCCTCCACTTTCCCTTTTTCCTCCACTTTCCCTTCACTTTTCCTCTGTTTTTCCCTTTTCACTTTTCCCTCGTTTCCCTTCACTTTTCCTCCTTTTCCTCCACTTTCCGTGCTCTGCTGGGCTAGGACACAGAAGCGCTCGGAATCTTTTTGCTTCATCACTTTTCTTCCGCTTTCTCTTTGCTTTTCCTCCACTTTCCCTTCACTTTCCTCCGCTTTCCCTTCACTTTTCTTCCGCTTTCCCTTTGCTTTTCCTCCACTTTCCCTTCAGTTTCCTCCGCTTTCCCTTCACTTTTCCTCCGATTTCCCTTCACTTTCCTCCGCTTTCCCTTCACTTTTCCTCCACTTTCCCTTCACTTTCCTCCGCTTTCCCTTCACTGTTCCTCCGCTTTCCCTTTGCTTTTCCTCCGTTTTCCCTTCGCTTTTCCTCCGCTTTCCTTTCACTTTTCCTCCACTTTCTGTGCTCTGCTGGGCTGGCAGGACGACAGAAGCGCTCGGAATGGGAGGGGGAAAGCAAAGGCTTGGCTTTCCCTTCGCTTTTCTTCCGCTTTCCCTTCACTTTTCCTCCGCTTTCCCTTCACTTTTCCTCCGCTTTCCCTTCACTTTCCTCCGCTTTCCCTTCACTTTTCCTCCGCTTTTCTTTTGCTTTTCCTCCGTTTTCCCTTCGCTTTTCCTCTGCTTTCCTCTTGCTTTTCCTCCACTTTCCGTGCTCTGCTGGGCTGGGAGGCTGACAGAAGTGCTCGGAATGGGAGGGGGAAAGCAAAGGCTTGGCTTTCCCTTCGCTTTTTCTCTGTTTTCCCTTCACTTTCTTCCGCTTTCCCTTCACTTTTCCTCTGCTTTCCCTTCACTTTCCTCCGCTTTCCCTTCACTTTTCCTCCGTTTTCCCTTCGTTTTTCCTCCACTTTCCGTGCTCTGCTGGGCTGGCAGGACGACAGAAGCGCTCGGAATGGGAGCGGAAAAGCAAAGGCTTGGCTTTCCCTTCCCTTTTCCTCCGCTTTCCCTTCACTTTTCCTCCGCTTTCCCTTCACTTTCCTCCGCTTTCCCTTCACTTTTCCTCTGCTTTCCCTTCACTTTCCTCCGCTTTCCCTTCACTTTTCCTCTGCTTTCCTTTCACTTTCCTCCGCTTTCCTTTCACTTTTCCTCTGCTTTCCCTTCACTTTTCCTCCACTTTCCCTGCTCTGCTGGGCTGGGAGGGTGGCGGAAGAGCTCGGAAAGGCAGGAGGAAAGCCAAGGCTTGGCTTTCCCTTCACTTTTCCTCTGTTTTCCCTTCACTTTTCCTCCACTTTCCCTTCACTTTTCCTCCACTTTCCCTTCACTTTTCTTCCGCTTTCCTTTCACTTTCCTCCGCTTTCCCTTCACTTTTCCTCCGCTTTCCCTTCACTTTTCCTCCGCTTTCCCTTCACTTTCCTCCGCTTTCCCTTCACTTTTCCTCCGCTTTCCCTTTGCTTTTCCCCCGTTTTTCCTTTGCTTTTCTTCCGCTTTCCTTTCGCTTTTCCTCCACTTTCCATGCTCTGCTGGGCTGGGAGGACGACAGAAGCGCTCGGAATGGGAGGGGGAAAGCAAAGGCTTGGCTTTCCCTTCGCTTTTCTTCCGCTTTCCCTTTGCTTTTCCTCCGCTTTCCCTTCACTTTTCCTCCGTTTTCCCTTCACTTTCCTCCGCTTTCCCTTCACTTTTCCTCCGCTTTCCCTTTGCTTTTCCTCCGCTTTCCCTTCGCTTTTCCTCCGCTTTCCCTTCGCTTTTCCTCCACTTTCTGTGCTCTGCTGGGCTGGCAGGACGACAGAAGCGCTCGGAATGGGAGGGGGAAAGCAAAGGCTTGGCTTTCCCTTCCCTTTTCTTCCGCTTTCCCTTCACTTTCCTCCACTTTCCCTTCACTTTTCCTCCGCTTTCCCTTCACTTTCCTCCGCTTTCCCTTCACTTTTCCTCCGCTTTCCCTTTGCTTTTCCTCCGCTTTCCCTTCGCTTTTCCTCCGCTTTCCCTTTGCTTTTCCTCCGCTTTCCCTTCGCTTTTCCTCCGCTTTCCTTTCGCTTTTCCTCCACTTTCTGTGCTCTGCTGGGCTGGCAGGACGACAGAAGCGCTCGGAATGGGAGGGGGAAAGCAAAGGCTTGGCTTTCCCTTCGCTTTTCTTCCGCTTTCCCTTCACTTTTCCTCTGCTTTCCCTTCACTTTCCTCCGCTTTCCCTTCACTTTTCCTCCGCTTTCCCTTCACTTTCCTCCGCTTTCCCTTCACTTTTCCTCCGCTTTCCCTTTGCTTTTCCTCTGTTTTCCCTTCGGTTTTCCTCTGCTTTCCTCTTGCTTTTCCTCCACTTTCTGTGCTCTGCTGGGCTGGCAGGACGACAGAAGCGCTCGGAATGGGAGGGGGAAAGCAAAGGCTTGGCTTTCCCTTCACTTTCCTCCACTTTCCCTTCACTTTTCCTCCGTTTTCCCTTCACTTTTCCTCCACTTTCCCTTCACTTTTCTTCCGCTTTCCTTTCACTTTCCTCCGCTTTCCCTTCACTTTTCCTCCGCTTTCCCTTCACTTTTCCTCCGCTTTCCCTTCACTTTCCTCCGCTTTCCCTTCACTTTTCCTCCGCTTTCCCTTTGCTTTCCCCCCGTTTTTCCTTTGCTTTTCTTCCGCTTTCCTTTCGCTTTTCCTCCACTTTCCGTGCTCTGCTGGGCTGGGAGGACAACAGAAGCGCTCGGAATGGGAGGGGGAAAGCAAAGGCTTGGCTTTCCCTTCGCTTTTCTTCCGCTTTCCCTTTGCTTTTCCTCCGCTTTCCCTTCACTTTTCCTCCGTTTTCCCTTCACTTTCCTCCGCTTTCCCTTCACTTTTCCTCCGCTTTCCCTTTGCTTTTCCTCCGCTTTCCCTTCGCTTTTCCTCCGCTTTCCTTTCGCTTTTCCTCCACTTTCTGTGCTCTGCTGGGCTGGCAGGACGACAGAAGCGCTCGGAATGGGAGGGGGAAAGCAAAGGCTTGGCTTTCCCTTCGCTTTTCTTCCGCTTTCCCTTCACTTTTCCTCTGCTTTCCCTTCACTTTCCTCCGCTTTCCCTTCACTTTTCCTCCGCTTTCCCTTCACTTTCCTCCGCTTTCCCTTCACTTTTCCTCCGCTTTCCCTTTGCTTTTCCTCTGTTTTCCCTTCGCTTTTCCTCCGCTTTCCTTTCGCTTTTCCTCCACTTTCTGTGCTCTGCTGGGCTGGGAGGACAACAGAAGCGCTCGGAATGGGAGGGGGAAAGCAAAGGCTTGGCTTTCCCTTCGCTTTTCTTCCGCTTTCCCTTCACTTTTCCTCTGCTTTCCCTTCACTTTCCTCCGCTTTCCCTTCACTTTTCCTCTGCTTTCCCTTCACTTTCCTCCGCTTTCCCTTCACTTTTCCTCCGCTTTCCCTTTGCTTTTCCTCCGTTTTCCCTTCGCTTTTCCTCTGCTTTCCTTTCGCTTTTCCTCCACTTTCCGTGCTCTGCTGGGCTGGGAGGATGACAAAAGCGCTCAGAATGGGAGGGGGAAAGCAAAGGCTTGGCTTTCCCTTCACTTTTCCTCTGTTTTCCCTTCACTTTTCCTCCGCTTTCCCTTAACTTTTCCTCTGCTTTCCCTTTGCTTTCCCCCCGTTTTTCCTTTGCTTTTCCTCTGCTTTCCTTTCGCTTTTCCTCCACTTTCCGTGCTCTGCTGGGCTGGGAGGACGACAGAAGTGCTCGGAATGGGAGGGGGAAAGCAAAGGCTTGGCTTTCCCTTCGCTTTTCTTCCACTTTCCCTTTGCTTTTCCTCCACTTTCCCTTCACTTTTCCTCCGCTTTCCCTTCACTTTTCCTCCGCTTTCCCTTTGCTTTTCCTCCGTTTTCCCTTCGCTTTTCCTCCGCTTTTCTTTAGCTTTTCCTCCGTTTTCCCTTCACTTTTCCTCCGTTTTCCCTTCGCTTTTCCTCCACTTTCCCTGCTCTGTTGGGCTGGGAGGGTGGTGGAAGTGCTCGGAAGGGGAGGGGGAAATCAAAGTCTTGGCTTTCCCTCCGCTTTTCCTGCTCTGCTGGGCTGGGAGGATAGCGGACGCACCAGCAACTGGAGAACTGGTTTGGAGGCATGGCCAGCCAGAAGTTACTAACGGTTCTGCGACCCATGCCTAATCACTGCTACAGGTTCTCAAGAACCAGTGAGAACCAGTTGAATACCACCTCTCTTTTGAATACATGAAATGGATATGAGTAAGAAAAAAAGAAACAATAGGACAGGGAGGGTAGGCACATTGGTGCACTTATGTACGCCTCCTACAGACCTCTTAGGAAAGGGGTGAGGTCATTGTAGACAGTCTAAGGTTAAAGTTTTTGGGGTTTGGGGAAGAAACCACAGGGTCAGGTAGAGTATTCCAGACATTGACCACTCTGTTGCTAAAGTGGTATTTCCTGCAATCAAGTTTGGTGCAATTAACCTTGAGTTTGTATCTATTGTGTGCTCTTGTGTTGTTATGGTTGAAGCTGAAGTATTCATTGACAGGTAGGACATTGCAGTAGATTATTTTATGTACTAACTGCACTTAGGTCGGACCGAAGGCGGTGTAGTTCTAGGTTGTGTAGGTCTAAAATTTCGAGTCTGGTGGGATAAGGTATTCTGCTATTTTGTATTTTTGTTTGTTTGTGTATTTTCTATGTTGGTCATCAAAATACAAAAAGAGATGTTGAGACTCTAAAAAGAGTGCAGAGAAAATCAACAAGATTGATTAGGGGACTGGAGGCTCATACATATGATGAATGTTTGCACGAATTGGATAGGATTGTCTAACAAAAACAAGGATTAAGTTCTTCTAATATTTGAGGGGCTGTCATAGTAAAAGGAGGTCGATTTATCCCCCAAAGTCTGAAATAGTACAGGGTCTCCTGTCTGAGCAGGACTGGAAGATCTCCAACCTTTCTGTTTTGCATTCTAAGACCCAAGGAATATTAAATGAACTTTAACCCAGCTGCAGTTCTTTCTCCTTGTTTAATAGTTCTAGATATTTATATATCCTTCTTTTTTTCATGACAGCCCAATCTCTGAAATGTTTTTCATGCCGGGAGCCCACAAGACCTGAGAAATGCATGGCGGTGATGAATTGTATGCCAAACCAAACCATGTGTATGACGACAATGCATTCTCTCGAAGAAGGTGAGGTTGAAGGACAAAGTTGATGTAAGATGCTCAAGTCTCTTTTTCTGCAGATCAAGGTCAGATGGAGGAGACTTTCCCTCCTCTTCCTCCTCCCTCCTCATTCTATGAAAAAGGGATTAAAAATGTCTGTTTCCAAATCATCTTCACGTAACGTCACAGCCTGGATATGATAAAGTGTGCAGGTCTTTGGAACATTGACAATGACATAGAGATGACAGGTGGCTACTAACCAGGGAGATAGCAATAATAGCACTTATACCGCTTTATAGTGATTTACAGCCCTCTCTAAGCAGTTTATAGAGTCAGCCTCTTGCCCCCAACAATTTGGATCCTCATTTTACCCACCTCGGAAGGATAGAAGGCTGAGTCAACTTTGAGCCTGGTGGAATTTGAACTGCCGAATTGTAGGAGGCTGACTGCAGCAGAAGTAGCTTGCAGTACTGCACTCTAACCACTGCACCACAGATCCTGTTGAATTGTCTGTGGAGAGTCTCAGTTATCCAGGTCATGGTTGTCCCAAAGATGCTTCCTCCCCGCCCCCATGGCATATGCAGTACAATGCAGTGAGGCATGAGCAGATCCGTATGTTAGGAAACAAAACAACCACTTCACAAACGCATGGCGCAACATAGGAGAACAAACCCATCAGGACAAGATTCAGCAGTCCATCTGCATTTAAAAGACAAAGGCCATTCTTTTGAAGGCAGCAAAGTCCACATTTTGGATAGAGAGGATGGCTGGTTTGAAGGAGGGGGTCCAAGAGGCCAACTGAACAGGCCTCTCTCAATGGAGGAGGAGGCATATGACATCACCTACCTCCAGTCTACAACGGAGTCCTTTCAGCAGTTCCAAGAAAGCTCCATGCCCATTTGCACCACTCAGGTGACCCCGAGCACACAGAGAAACCAGTCTGGTCACAATTCCTGAAAGCCAGTCCAAATTCTGCATGGACTTGGTTGTGTGGAACTGTGGGTATTCCTAAGGGATACCTGGATAGATCTGCATTATTTTAAGCCTCTGGATCATTAGATTTCCCCAATCTGAATATCCATCAGAGAAGATGTCCTACAATTCTCATCCTTCTGAGGTGGCCCAGATATTCATTCATTCATTCATTCATTCATTCATTCATTCATTCATTTATGTTTGTTTGTCAAGCATGTATGAGAAAACAGGTATAAGTATGAACCTAACATATAAACATATAAGTATAAACGGGTATAAGTATATACATAATAAATGTGTACGAATAAATGGGAACAGTAGGACAGGGACGATAGGCACGCCGATACGCTTATGCACGCCCCCTTACAGACCTCTTAGGAATGGAGTGAGGTTTCAGACCTCATAGGAATGGAGTGAGGCCCACGGTAGACAATTTAAGGTTAAAGTTTGGGGGGTTTAAGGATGGAACAACAGAGTCAGGAAGTGAGTTCCAGGCATTGATCATTCCTTTGCTGAAGTCGTATTTTCTGCAATCAAGTTTGGAACGGTTTCCTTTGAGTTTTTGTATCTATTGTTTGGTCATGTGTTACTGTGGTTGAAGCCGAAGTAGTCGTTAATAGGTAGGACATTGTAGCACACAATTTTGTGTACTAAACTTAGATCAGACCGTAAGCAGCGTAGTTCTAAGTTGTCCAGGTCCAAAATTTCAAGGTATTCTATTGCGAGCTGAGGAATGGCGTGTTCTTCTCGTGTATTAGGAGAGCTTGGAAGACACGGGGTCAATTCTAGCATGATACACGAGTCTCTGTGTGCCATAAATTATCTGAATTTTTTTCTGGTTGTTTGGCAGTCTACCCTTTTGTGGGCGAATCCACCGTCACTCGGTCTTGTTCTCTGGCCTGCAACCTCTCCGAGATAGATGCAATCGGATCCACGCGCCTGATAACCTGTTGCCTCACTGACCTTTGCAACCATGATGGGGCCTGCTGGCTAGAGATCAGCTACACCATGTTGGGAGGACTTCTGGCTTCTTTCTTCCTCTTCCTCAGTTGAGACTGAATCTCTCCAGGATTTGGCAGACAGTTGACTTTATTTTCTTAGAACGATGGGCCACCCTCTATTCATATTCCTGGATTCCTCTTTGTCTCAAATAAAGAAAATGGGAACCGAAACTTTGGTCTGGAATTTACTGCAAAAATTGATGGAAGAGGATATTTATAGCTCAGGGCTGAACTCAGGGGTGGGACTGAAATTTTTTAACAACCAGTTCTGTGGGCGTGGCTTAGTTGGTGGATGTGGCTTGGTGGTCAAGTGACTGGGTGGGCATGGCCCACTCAACATCACTCACATCGAGGCACGCATCTCCTCGCCTGGCCTCTCGTGACTGTGGGGATTTTTCACAGTCATAACTATGAAAAATGGTCATAAGTCACTTTTTTCAGTGCCATTGCAACTTTGAATGGTCCCTCCACACAAGCAAAGCACCAGCAAAGGAGGAGAAAAAAACTCCAGAGAAGTTCCAGAGACAGGAATTCTAGTCCTGCCAAGAATGTAATAAGGGTTAACAGAGAGGCAGTTTCTGTAAGCAACCCCAGAATGTTTCCTTCCTGCCTTCCTTACCGGATTAGGCCCATAATTTCTTCTAACAACCGGTTCTCTGAACTGCTTAGACTGTTAACAACCGGTTCTAGCAAATAGGTGCGAACTGGTAGAATCCCACCCCTGGCTGAACTGTGGAGTCCTTGGGGCTCTCTGAACTTGTTTTCCTGAAGACATTTTAATCAGGGGTGGGCTTCAAAATTTTTAGCAATCGATTCTGTTTCCGGTTGCTGGCTGGGTGTGGCCATGGTGGGTGTGGCCTAGTCAGCCTCCTGTACCAGGGTGGAGGGGGGCATTTTTGCCCTCCCCAGGCTCTGGAGGCTTTCCTCAAGCCTCAGGGAGGACAAAAACAGCTTCCCTAGGTTCCAGAGGCTCTCTGGAACTAGAAACGGGCCCATTTCTGAACTTCCGGGAGGCCCATTTTTTGCCTTCCCTGAGCCTTCACATGTGCCCTACACTTACCTGCATCCAAAATTGGCCACATGGGGACTCCTGGGAGGGGCGTGTGGGCAGGAGGCCAGGAGTGGGATTTGGGGGTTCTCCGAACTGTACAGAATCTGTACAGAATCAACTGTGTTAATATCAGATGAAACTTTTCCAAGAATACGTAATGTGGAACCCACATTACATATTCTTGGGAAAGTTTCATGACTCAATTAGGTAACCTCATCAATGTTAGAAGGGAGTAGGGTTTGTGGAGTGAAGGAGAGAGGGAGGAGGAAGATGAGGGAGGAGGAGAATTGTGGTGCTCTCTGAGCTTGGTTGTTTTCTTTGAAATGTTTCATGACCCAACTAGGTAACATTATCAATGCTAGAAGGGTTTGTGGAGAGGAGGAGGAGGAGGAGGAGGAGGAGGAGGAATCCTTGGTGCTCTCCTACCCTGCTTGTTTTCTTGCAGACATTTTTTTACCCAACTAGGTAACATTCTCAGTGCTGAAAGGGAGTGGGTTTTGCTTTCATTTACTGCAAAAATGTTGGAAAATGAATGTGGCTGTTGGTCAGGTTAGTTCTAATCCTACATGCAGAAACTGGGCTTGACTTGATTGCAGGTACTGGGCTTGGCTAGTCTAGTAAAGAGAAGGATCAGGGGAGACATGATAGCGGTCTTCCATTATTTGAGGGGCTGCCACAGGGAGGAAGGGATCAAGCTATTTTCTAAAGGACTTGTAGGCCAGACAAGAAACAATGGATGGAAACTGAGCAAGGAGAGATTTAACCTGAAAATAAAGAGTAACTTTCTGACAGTGAGAACAAGCAGCCAATGGAACAGAAGTTGCCCTTGGAAGTTGTGGGAGCGCCATCACTTGAGTCTTTCAAGAAGAGATTGGACTGCCATTTGTCAGAAATGGTGTAGGGTTTCCTGCTTGGGCAGCAGCTTAAACTAGATGACCTACAAGGTCCCTTCCAACTCCGATTATCTGTTATCTGTTATGCGCTTCCAGACAATCCTTAGATCCAGGTCAATGCAAGCTTACATGGCCCACAGTTCAGCTAGGAAATATATACCCTGATGTTTGTTAATTAAACTTTAGCAAATGACAAGATAGTTAAAGGGCAAAAATGGGACGACACACAAGTGAAATACAAGCCAAGCTGGAGACATAAACAACTGGCAAGAATTCACATTTATATCTGCTGTATTCCAAAACACACAGGGATTATTTCTTCCTATTGAGGACTAAAATGGGCAGAAAAGCATATAGTAGGTTTAGTGCCTCTACAGCTTTGAAAGAATGCCATTTAAAAAGCATCACTGTTCTGTTTTGAATTTATCTCCATTTGTGTTTTTAAAAGATGAATTTTAATGTGATTTTGTGCTGAGCTGTTGGTTTTGGTTAATTGTACAAGGCACATTTGATATCTGCCTTGTAAATCAATTTCCCACAAACTATGGATTATAGCAAATCTATCCAACTCTGATTGCAGTAAAGTATTTCTTAACCTCAGCAACTTTAAGATGAGTGGACGTCACCTCCCAGAATTTCCTAACTGGCATGCTGGCTAGGGTATTATGGGAGTTGAAGTTCATCCATCTTAAAATTGTTCAAGGTTCAGAAACATGGTTGTAAACTAATCCAGATATAATCCAAATCCAAGGATTTTATGTTCAATTGCTACATGAGCTGCGGTGGTGCAGTGGTTAGAGTGCAGTACTTCAGGCTACTTCTGCTTACTGCCAGCTGCCTGCAATTTGGCAGTTTGATTCTCACCAGGCTCAAGGTTGACTCAGCCTTCCATCCTTCCAAGGTGGGTAAAATGAGGACCCAGATTGTTTGGGGGCAAGAGGCTGACTCTGTACGCTGCTTAGAGAGGGCTGTAATGCACTGTGAAGCAGTATATAATAAGTCTAAGTGCTATCGCTACATATAATCAACCATGATGGTTGCCTACATTTCATATTAATCTTAATTCATGTTTCCATGCACAACCAATAAAAATTGTAAATGGTTTCACATCCCTAAGTTACAAGGGCACTGCAAAAAGTGAAAAAAAATGTTTTTCACACTTACTGCAGCATCCCCATGGTGAACAAAATTGACAACACTTGGCAACTGGCATGTACTTATGACAATTCCAACATACCGGGGTCATTGCAATCTTCAGACAAGCAAATTCAATCAATCAGAATAGAGTGGGAAGAGACGTTGGAGGTCTTCTAGTCTAGCCCCTGCTCAAGCAGGAGATTCTGTGATGGCGGACCTATGACACAGGTGGCACACAGAGCCATTTGTGCGGACATGCGAGCCACAGTCAAACCTACATTCACTGCACATGTGCACCCCTCCCAGCTGATTTTTGGCCCATTTGAAGCCATTTTCGCCCTCCCGGAGGCTCGAAGTAATCCTTTGCAGCCTCGGGAAGCTGAAAAACCGGCCTTCTGGAAATACCAGAAGTCCCGAAATGGACCTGTTTTTCAGCCTTCCGAGGCTGCAGAGGCTTCCTTCGAGCCTCCGGGAGGGCGAAAATGGCCTCAAATGGGCCAAAAATCAATTGGGAGGGGCGTGCAAGCGCAATGCAGATAAAAAGACAGGGCAGGGGTGTTGTGTGCGCATGCGCAGGGGGGGAGGCGCATTGCATTGTGGGTGCCGGCATGCATGTGTTTTTGGCACACCACAAAAAGGTTCGCCATCACTGCTCTATACCATTTCAGACAAGTGACAATCCAGTCTCTTCTTGGAAACTTCCAGTGATGGAGTACCTGCAACTTCTGAAGGCAACTTGTTCCACTAATTAATTAATGGAATAGCAGAGTTGAAAGGGACTTTGTAGGTCATCTAGTCCAAACCACTCCCCGCCCCAAGCAGACCCTACACCATTTTGACAGATAGCAGTCCAGTCTCTTCTTGAAAGCCTCTAATGATGGAGCAGCCACAACTTCTGAAGGCAAAGCCATTCCACTGATTAATTGTTTTCACTGTTAAGAAATTTTTCCTTGGTCCTAAGTTGCTTCTCTCCTTGATTAGTTTCCATCTATTGTTTCTTGTCCTGCCTTCTGGTGCTTTGGAGAATGGGTTAACCCTGTCTTCTTTGTGGCAGCCCCTCAAATGCTGGAAGACTGCTATCACGTCCCCCCAAATCCTTCTTTTCCCTAGACCAGCGGTAGGGAACCTTGGCTCTTTTATCACTGATGGACTTCAACTCCCAGAATTCCTGAGTAAGCCATAAAAGTTTCCCCATCCCTGGCCTAGTGGTTTTTCAGTTGTGAAGGAAATCAATTTTTGACTTGAATGGGACTGTTTAATATACAAATGTAGGACATATAAAGAATATTGATCATTCAAGTCAAAAATTAGGACATTTGTATATTGAATAATCCCATTCAAATCAAAAATTGATTTCCCCCATAACTGAAAAACCAGTAGGCCAGGGATGGGGAACTTTTTATAGCTCATTCAGGAATTCTGGGAGTTGAAGTCCATAAGTGATAAAAGAGCCAAGGTTCCCTACCACTGCCCTAGACAATTCAATGGGGAAACCATTTTAGCTTAACAATGATGTTACTAAAGAAAGGTCATAAAATAGGGGAAAATTCATGTAACAACTGCCTCGCTTAGCAACAGAAATTTGGGGTTTGATTGTGGTCCTAACTCGAAGACCTACCTGAATTCTGAGTTGGCTATATTGTACTATATGCTTTTAGCAAAGATAACTTGCATGACTTCTTGTGTTTTATACCTTCAAAGTGGGGACATCTAGATATTTTAATAGCTTAATTGAATTCCATCTGCTTTTCTTCTGCCTTTATCAGATTATTCTTTTTCAATCAAATGTCGAAAGCAATAGTTTCATTGCAATTATATACAGATTTTGCAAGGCCTTAAAGCCTTCCTAATTAATGTAATCAATGTTCCTCCTTATTTATGTACCTTTGGCATATTACCAAGAAGCTGTTTTGAACAGGATTGTATAAGAATTCTTCTGATTGAATTGTCCTCAATGCTTCAGGCCTGCTGAATGGATCTTGTCTTCAAGAGGAACAGCAGAAGAATGATTTCTCGACAGCAACTAACTTTGATTGACAGTGTGCCATCAAGTTGGAGTTGTCTCTTAGTGAACCACATAGATGGGTCTCCTCCAAGATGATCTGCCCCTAATTTAAATATGAGCCAGCTATGTGTGGCACCTGTCCCGTTCCCCCCCCCACAAAAAAAAAAAAAAAAGAAAGCCAACACAGTTCTAGATTGAATTAACAGAGGGATAGAATCAAGAATGTGTGAAGTATTAGTACCAGTTTATAATGCCTTGGTAAGACCACATTTGGAATAATGGATGGAAATTGCACAGGTTTGTTAAAAACAGTTCAAGCCAAACCAATCTTATTTCATTCTTCAACATAGTGACTAAATTAGTAGATCAGAGAAATACTGTGGACATAATATTCATAGACTTCAGCAAGGCATTGGACAAAGTAGACCATAACCTACTTCTTGGTAAGCTAGAAAAAAGTGGGATAAATAGCATCACCACCATAGATTCACAACTGGCTGACAAACTGTACTCAACAAGTAGTCCTTAATGATACTATATCTACACAGAGGGAAGTAAGCAGTGGGGTACCACAAGGTTCTGTCCTAGGCCCAGTACTCTTCAATATCTTCATAAATGACTTAGATGAGGGAATAGAAGGAGAACTTACCAAATTTTCAGATGATACTAAACTGGAAGGAATAGCCAATACTCTAGAACAAGGGTCTTCAAACTTGGCATGTTTAAGACTTCTGGACTTCAACTCCCAGAATTCATGAGCTAACATGACTGGAGGAGGAATTCTGCAAGTTGAAGTCCACAAGTCTTCAAGCTGTCAAATTTGACGACCCCTGCTCTAGAAGATAGGCTCAAGATCCAGATGGATTGGGATAGACTTGAACACTGGGCCATATCTACCACAATGAAATTCAATGCAGAGAAAAGTAAAGTCCTACACTTAGGCAAGAAAAACCAAAAGTACAGATATAGATTGGGTGAAACCAGGCTTAATTGCAATAACTGGGAGAGGGATTATGGAGTCTTAGTGAACAACCAGCTAAATATGAGTGTGCAGCAGCAGCCAAAAAAGCTAATGGCTGACAACTCGCTGGCAACTCGCTGGCAAACTGGCTTGCAATTGGCTGGCAAACCATACTCAACGAGTAGTCCTTAATGGGTCTACGTCTACATGGAGGGAAGTAAGCAGTGGGGTGCCACAAGGCCCAGGACTCTTCAATATCTTCATTGACGACTTAGATGAGGGAATAGAAGGTGAACTTACCAAATTTACAGATGATACTAAGCTGACAGGAATAGCTAACACCCAAGAAGATAGGCTCAAGATCTAGATGGGTCTTGACAGACTAGAACACTGGGCCGTATCTAACAAAAGGAAATTCAATGTAGAGAAAAGTAAAGTCCTATACTTAGGCAAGAAAAACCAAAAGTACACATATAGACTGAGTGAAACCAGACTCAATAGCAGTAACTGTGAGAGGGATCTTGGAGTCTTAGTGGACAACCAATTAAATATGAGCCAGCAGTGTGCAGCAGCAACCAAAAAAGCTAATGCAACCCTAAGTTGTATTAACAGAGAGATACAATCAAAATCAAGATCAAGGGAAGTATTAATACCACTCTATAAAGCCTTAGTAAGACCACACCAAGAGTAATGTATCCAGTTTTGTTCACCACATTATAAAAAAGTTGTTGAGACTCTAGAAAAAGTACAGAGAAGAGCAACCAGGATGATTAGGGGACTGGGGGCTAAAACATAACATGAACGGTTGCAGGAACTGGGCTTGGCTAGTCTAGTAAAGAGAAGGACCAGGGGAGACATGATAGTGATCTTCCAATATTTGAGGGGCTGCCACAGGGAGGAAGGGGTCAAGTTATTTTCTAAAAGACCTGTATGCAGTAGTCTAGGTGTGGTCTTACAATATAAACTGTATAAACGTTTGTTGAATCCTTTGTTCTGAGTCCCAGAATTTTGCTGGTTGGGGCCCCTTTTGCTGAAGCATTTCAAAGAAAGAAACACAACCTGCACCTTGTGTCTGGAAATAAGGAGAAACTTTCTGACAGTGAGAACAATCAACCCATGGAACAGAACTTGCCTTCGGAAGTTGTGGGAGCTTGAGACTTTCAAGAAGAGACTGGACTCCCATCTGTCAGAAATGGTGTAGGGTCTCCTGCTTGGGCAGAGGGTTGGACTAGATGACCTACAAGGTCCCTTCCCAACCTGTTATTCCCTTATTCCGCAATTATATATGAAGAACGGTTGCAGGAACTGGGCATGGCTAGTCTAGTGAAGAGAAGGACCAGGGGAGACATGATAGCAGTCTTCCAATATTTGAGGGGCTGCCACAGAGAGAGGGGAGGTCAAGCTGTTTTCCAATGCACCTGAAAACCAGACAAAGAATAATGGATGGAAACTGAACAAAAAGAGATTTAACCTGGAAATAAGGAAATAAGGAGAAACTTTTTTTTTTATAAAAGTTTTATTTAAATTTTCACAAAACATACAAACACAAATAAAATATCCTTTTTTGAGAACAGCGTGCCCCCAGGTTATCACTTCTCCATACAGACATAAACTCAATACATATTTATCTTATACATTCTAATCCATATCTTATAACTATTTTTGCAATTTTTTCAATAGCTTTCTTTACTTCCTATAGCCTCATTTTAAATTATCTCATTCCTTTCTTAATTCCTAACAGACAGGAAGCAGCAGGTGAAGCTAGGCGAAATCACATCCGATATCTGTACAATCAGCACAGCCCCCCCCCCCCCCCAAGGCTGTGTGCTATCTCCACTTCTCTTCTCCCTATATACCAATGACTGCATCTCAAATGATCCATCTGTTAAAATACTGAAGTTTGCTGATGACACAACAGTCATTGGTCTTATTCGAGACAATGATAAATCTGCATATAGACAGGAGGTTGTACAACTTGCCTCGTGGTGTAACCGGAACAATCTGGAACTGAACACACTCAAAATCGTAGAAATGGTGGTAGACTTTAGAAGAAATCCTCCCATACTACCACCTCTTACAATACTAGACAACACAGTATCAACAGTAGAGACCTTCAAATTTCTAGATTCTACTATATCACATGACCTAAAATGGACACCTAACATCAAAAACATCATCAAAAAAGCACAGCAAAGAATGTTCTTTCTGTGCCAACTCAGGAAGCTCAAAGTGTCCAAGGAGCTGCTGATCCAGTTCTACAGAGGAATTATTGAGTCTATCATCTGCCCCTCTATAACTGTCTGGTTTGGTTCTGCAACGCAACAGGACAAACATAGACTTCAGAGGATAATTAGGACTGCAGAAAAACAATTACCACCTACCTGGCTTCAATCGAGGACCTGTATACTGCACGAGTCAAAAAGAGGGCTGTGAAAATATTTACAGACCCCTCACATCCTGGACATAAACTGTTTCAACTCCTTCCCTCAAAACGACGCTATAGAGCACTGCACCACAGAACAACTAGACACAAGAACAGTTTTTTCCTGAAAGCCATCACTCTGCTAAACAAATAATTCCCTCAACACTGTTCAACTATTTACAAAGTGTACACTACTACTACTGTTAATCTTCTCATCACTCCTTATCACCCATCCCCTCCCACTTGTGACTGTAACTTTGTTGCTTGTATCCTCTGTTTCCTAGTATGATTTGAGGTTGATTGTACCCTATGACTATCATTAAGTGTTGTACATTATGATTCTTGATTCTTAACGAATGTTCCTTCTTTATGTATACTGAGAGTATTTACACCAAGACAAATTCCTTGTGTGTCCAATCACACTTGGCCAATAAAGCATTCTATTCTATTCTATTCTATTCTATTCTATTCTATTCCATATCTTTTTCTAATTTTTAAAATCTTTTTAATCAATGTTTTTATACTTTCGTCTGTCCTGTTTACAATTTCATATTATCTTTTCTCATGAAACAAATTTTCCCCTGTAATTACTAGACTGGAGTGTAACACCTTTGTATCTTTTTTCAAATCTTGTTTAAAAATTTAAGTTACACCTTTACAGTTATAACATTCATTTTCTAACCTCTATTTTATAAAACATACCTATTTTCAATCGAATTCTGCTTGGTATATTCCCTTAAAAATCCACACTAAATTCCTAAAAGAAAAAAGTATATATGCATATATATCTGTGTATGTATGTATGTATAACAATAGTAAATGGAATAATTATTCTATTCAAGTACAACTCTGCCATTAATATTAATAACCATCTTTTACATTTTTATTTCATTACCTAGTAATATCAGTTGTCTTTCACTTTAATCATCTATATTTCATATTTTACTTATTACTGTCTTTAAACAAAAAACAAAACAATAGTTACAGTAAAGTTATTATTCTTATTCAAATTCATCTTATCAACTGATAAAAATCTTCCATGTTTCTTTTCAGTTTTTTTTTTTAACTTTCTTTTTAAATGTGCCTGGAAATAAGGAGAAACTTTCTGACAGTGAGAACAATCAACCCATGGAACAGAAGTTGCCTTCAGAAGTTGTGGGAGCGTCATCACTGGAGGCTTTCAAGAAGTGATTGGACTGCCATTTGTCAGAAATGGTATAGGGTTTCCTGCTTGGGTGGGGGGGTTGAACTAGATGACCTACAAGGTCCCTTCCAACTCTGATTATCTGTTATCTGTTACAACATCCAATTTTTCTCTCCTTCCAGGGGTGTTTGGATCACAATTCCCATCTTCAAATAAACATACCTTCAGATAAAGCTGGAGTAAATATGGAAAGATAGTTGTAGTAGAGTCAACTACTACAGAACACTTGGTGCCATCTCAAAAAAATCTGGAAAATTACCAGGAACACAACAGGAACAGATAATATCCCAGCTCATCAACCACAAAAAGTTGTGTCACTTGGAACAACAACATCTTTAACTCTCTTGGATCCTTGGGAAATATATCTATTAGTCAAAAATACCAAACACAATCAGAATTATCAGATGGTTCATTGTGTAAGTAGATGTTGGGGTTGATAAATATGGTGATGGCATTAGAAAAAAGAAGGGATCATTTGTGAACAGTGTAGAAATCTTAACCAAGGCTTTGGCTTAAGAATGACCAGGGAACAAAGAGAGAAGGTGTGTCTCTTTGGTTCTGAATCATCTAATCCTTTCAGCCTGAAAACCAACTTCTATTTATTTATTTATTTATTTATTTATTTATTTATTTATTTATTTATTTATTTATTTATTTATTTATTTGTCAATCGCTTACAAGATAATAGGTATAAGTATATACATATTTATGAATACATGAAATGGGTACATATAAGGAAAATAAAAGAAACAATAGGACAGGGATGGTAGGCACATTGGTGCACTTATGCACGTCCCCTACAGACCTCTTAGAAAAGGGGTGAGGTCAATAGTAGACAGTCTAAGGTTAAAGTTTTTGGGTTTGGGGAAGAAACCACAGAATCAGGTAGAGTATTCCAGACATTGACCACTTTGTTGCTGAAGTCGTATTTCTTGCAATCAAGTTTGGTGCGGTTCACCTTGAGTTTGTATTTATTGTTTGCTCTTGAGTTGTTATGATTGAAGCTGAAGTATTCATTGACACGTAGGACATTGCAATGTATGATTTTATATACCGTACTTATATCAGACCAAAGACAGCGTAATTCAAGGATTTCTAGGTCTTTTCTTTTCACTGTATAGTAGTTTTCTACCAGGAGGGGAATTGATTTGCAAGGGAGAAGAACAGGATAGGGGCTGTTGAGTCAGAAGGTACACTGGCAACAAACTGCAAACTAAGATAGTGAAGATGGGGCACATGCGGGAGACATGTGTGCATGCGCAGGGGCCGGGGGGCATGGATGAGTACCGCATGCATGCACGGGGGGGGAGAGAAAAGGGGGCAGTCGTGCATGCATTGCATTATGGGTGCAGTCCTTTTCGGCGCGCAATGACAGAAAGGTTAACCATCACTGCAATATACCATAGGTCAATTGAGGTCTGGTGTGCAGAGTGGATGTGCTAATTCAGATAGTCCTGTGACGAGAAAAACACAAGTCAAACTACCTTTCTTTGACAAGTCCTGTTGTATGAACCCCAAATCGCCAAATCTGGAACTGTGCCCAATGACTTATGACTGGTCCTTGCACTGACAACCTTCACATTATCCTTCTCCTTCTCCTCCTCTCTGTAACTTAATTCCCTTCTAGCACTGATGATATTATCTAGCTAGGCAATGAAACATCTGCAAGAAAACTACCAAGCTCAGAGAGCACCAAGGACCCCATAGTTCTCCTCTTCCTCCTCTCTGTAACTTCATTCCCTTCTAATGATGTTATCTTGTTGGATAATGAAATGCCTGCAAGGAAGCAAGCAATTTCAGAGGTCATCAAGGACCCCACAGCCCTCCTCCTCTTCCTCCGAATAACAGCATTGGATGAGACCTAAAGGTCTTCTAGTCCAACCCCCTGCTGAACTAGTGATCCTATACCATTCTGAATAAGTGACTGTCCAATCTCTCCTTGAAAACCTCCAATGATGGAGCACCCACTACTTCTGGAGGCAAGTTGTTCCACTGATTAATTTGTTGGAAGAAATGTCCATCTGGATTCAGTTCCAAGTGGGAAGAAAGACACGGGAAACATGGAGGTTGCTTGGAAAGACGGCTTAAAGATGAAGCAGAACCAGCAAGCATGTGTGATTCTGGGTAGATGACCACATAGAGTGGAGGGTGAGATATATTTATACCCTCTCATGGGCCTTGCAAGAAATGTATCCTATTGGTTGTCAGACTCACAGGAGGCTATGTGGGAGTCCAGCTAACCTTGTCAATCAATCAATCAACCTTTATTGTCAGGGTACAACATGTGTACAGTGAGATTGTAGGCTGTCGGTATCCCGGGCTTGGTTGACTCTTGCTGGGTGATGATGTAATGAAGAGGGTTGATTTCTGAAAGGGTGTTGGGCAATTCCTATTACGGCTTAAAGGCTTTGTCCTAGTTGGATCTTGAGTGAGGGCTAATCCCATCACTCTGGAGCTAAAGAAGGGCAAGAGCATGTTTCTCCTTTTCTCACCCGGGGAGGTATAATATTCTGCCTTTTTAATATTTCCTGGAATATTTCACTTTTCAAGGAGAGGGGTGGGTGTTAACTTTCTACAAATGGTTCTCACTGTCAGTAAATTTTCTCCTTAGTTTTAAGTTGGATTTTTCCTTGATTAGTTTCCATTCCATCACTTTCCTGTCTTGCCTTCCAGTACTTTTTGACCCCCTCTTATTTATGGCAGCCCCTCAAATATTGGAAAGCTACTATCATGTCACTTCCAGTCCTTCTCTTCTCTTCACTAGACTAGACATACCCAATTTCTGTAATTGCTCTTCATATATTTTAGGCTCTCCTTCTACTTCATCTTTGCTGCTCTTTTTTGTACTTCCTTTTAGAGCCTCGACATCTTTTGTATATTGATTATTTATTTTATTTTTTAATTTTATTTGGTTTGTCAATTGCTTACAAGATAATAGGTATAAGTAAAATCATAGTTATGAATACATGGATACATATAAGAAAAATAAAAGAAACAATAGGACAGGGACAGTAGGCACGTTGGTGCGCTTATGCATGCCCCCTATAGACCTCTTAGGAAAGGGGTGAGGTCAATAGTAGACAGTCTAAGGTTAAATTTTTAGGGGTTTGGGGAAGAAACCAGAGAGTCCAAAACTGGATGCAGGCCTTATAAAGTGGTATTAACACTTCACGTGGTCTTGATTCTAGCCCTCTGTTAATTCAGTTTAAGTTAGTGTTGACTTTTATGTTCCTCCTCCTCCTCCTCTCCCCCCCCCCCCATCTTCCTCCCTCTCCCCAAGAGCCCAGGAATGCCGGATCTTTTTGAAAACCAGAAACAAAATGAGCTACCTGAGAAACTGTCCATCTTCTCCAAGAGGAAGGTTTTGCTGAGAAATTCCTTTATGAGATCAAAGTAGGCAAGTACATCAGAGCTACACAAAAGAATTTTATTTGGAAAAAGGGAAAAAGAGAGAAAAACAAGAGGAAATAACAACTGCAGAACAAGAATTCCCCACAAAAGCAATATTTTCATAGTCAGCCCAGCTAAATTATAATCGATCACTTCATGAAAAAAGTTCTTTGGCTTCAGCATATTTGTTTATTCGTTCGTTTGTTCGTTCGTTCATTCATTCATTCATTCTTTATGTATATTGAGAGTATTTGCACCAAGACAAATTCCTTGTGTGTCCAATCACACTTGGCCAATAAAGAATTCTATTCTATTCTATTCTATTCTATTCTATTCTATTCTATTCTATTCTATTCTATTCTATTCTACTCTATTCCATTCCATTCCATTCCATTCCATTCCATTCCATTCTCCCTTCCCTTATTCTATTCTATTCTATTCTATTCTATTCCATTCCATTCCATTCTCCCTTCCCCTATTCTATTCTATTCTATTCTATTCTATTCTATTCTATTCTTTCATTCATTCATTCATTTTGATTTGTATTGCCGCCTATTCACCGTGGCAACTCAAGGCAGCTTATAACATATAAAACCACAATTTAAAACAATAAAACTTGTATAGTAAAATCACCCCCACCCCAAGGATAGCAGATTACATGAGCCATTTAATGGGCTCCATCATGCTTTGGGTTCCCCAGGAGGAGGTCTTCAGCGCCTTCCAGAAGGATGTTAGAATGGGGGCCATTCTCATCTCTGGGGGGATGATGTTCCAGAGAGAGGGGACCACTGTGGAGAAGGCACTTCTTCTGGTTCCCACCAGGTGTGTCTCCCTCGAAGATGGAACCTGTAGCATTCCCTGCCTCCCCGTTCTGATGGGCTGGGTAGATGTCACTGCCAAGAGACGGTCCCACAAATAGCCTGGCCCCAAGCCATGAAGGGCTTTAAAGGTGACAACCAGCACCTTGAATTGCACCCAGAAGCAAATTGGCAGCCAATGCAGCTCCCGCAGAAGAGGTAATACATGTAATAAAGGAGAGATAATATATGTAATACAGGAGAGGTAATACATTCTAGACCTAGAAAACCTAGAACTACGCTGCCTTCGGTCCGATCTAAGTATAGTATATAAAATCACACATTGCAATGTCCTACTTGTCAATGAATACTTCAGCTTCAACCATAATAACACAAGAGCACACAATAGATACAAACTCAAGGTTAATCGCTCCAAACTTGATTGCAGGAAATATGACTTCAGCAACAGAGTGGTCAATGTGTGGAATACTCTACCTGACTCTGTGGTTTCTTCCCTGAATCTCAAAAACTTTAACCTTAGACTGTCTACTATTCACCTCACTCCTTCCTAAGAGGTCTGTAGGGGGCATGCATAAGCGCACCAACGTGCCTACCGTCCCTGTCCTATTGTTTCTTTTATATTTTATTTTTCTTATATGTATCCATGTTATACTTATACCTATTATCTTGTAAGCAATTGACAAATAAAATTTTAAAAAAATGTGCACACCAAGATCTGCACAAAACTGTGTGGGCCACTACATTTTGCACCAACTGGAGCCTCTGGATGCTCTTCAAGGCATCCCTGTGTAGACCATGTTGCAATAACCAAGATGGGAAGTGACTAGAGCATGAGTGACTGTGAATATGCTCTTTTTGTGGGTTATTCATGGTTACTTTCCTGGATGCTCATGAGAACATGTGGTGATAGTGGCAGTCCTGGCTTTTTTCCCTAGGACCAGGGGTGGGATTCTATCAGTTCGGCCTAGTTTGGGTGAACTGGTAGCTCCAAGGATCATGTGTGAACGAACCAGTTCACTCCCACGATCAGCTGTTGGGCCTGCTTGCCTGGGCTCTATTCTGACCTTTATTTCCTGGTCTTTTAAGTTCAGCTGCTTTGCGTGACACAGCAGATTGCTCTTTAACACACAGGGAGATTTCAGGATTGCAAGAGAAGGTCAGTAGCAAACCATCTACCCACACACTCACGGAACCGATTGTTATCTCGATTGAATCACACTCCTGCCTATAATCATTTAATCGCAGTTTTAAACAGGGTGGAAAACTACAGATGCTGTCTTCTCTGCAAAGACTTTTGATTAACCCCACGTAGGACATTAGTATTGATGTCCTGGTCTAGCCAGAAAATGAGAATTTATCTAGAATGGCAATTAATACCATGACCCACTCACATAATAAATCAGAATACCTATCTCTTGAATTTGTTGGGATGGGCAACAAATAAATGTACCACTAACAAAAAAGATGTGTAACATTCAACATCCTTTCTACTTTTTGCTATTTACCAAAGCTACTAGTGGACTGATCATCTAGGTTTTCCTCTCATCATCCCAGAAAAATAATATTTCACACAAAGGAATTGAAAATAGTCAAATAAAAAACACCAACTTTACTAAGAGATAAACTATGATGGATGAGTCAGAGACAATAAGACTGCATCCCCAAGGTAAACCTTGTCATGGATCATTGTAAATTGGGGGTATATCAGTATACGTATCTGTGGGCGCAGCTAACTAACAATCTGAAGTGGTCTCTCCACACATCATCCTTAGTGAAGCGTGTAAACCAGCTTTTGCATTTCTTGCATTGGATGAGGAGAACACATCTCTCTCCTTCTGTCCTGGCCACTTTTTACAGATGCATGATTGAGAGCATTTTAACAAACTGCATCCCTTTTTGGTTTGGGGTCAGCAGTGCCTCAGATAGAAAATCCCTACAGAGCGTGGTGAGGACAGTGGAGAAGATTATAAGAAGCAATACTGCTTATAAGCGCTCTGTGCTTAGAGCTCAAAGCATTGTTAGAGATCCCACGCACCCACTTTAAGGTCTGTTTCTGTTGCTCCCCTCTTGGAGGAGGTTTCCAAGTATTTCTAGCAGGATTACCTGATTCTGTAACTGCTTTGTTCCCTAGGCCATTTGTCTGGTAAACTCACAAGATTCATTTTTCTCACCATGCGCATGTACACTTCCAAACTAGACTGTGTTGTTTCTCTGTGTTATGTAACATATGTGGGTATATGCATAATTTCGTATTTATTTATTTTGTCATGTTCATGTGTGTATTGGAGCTGTATGCAAAGAAAATTCATTTCAATGTATGCCGATTAGGGTACATTCAAAGTGACAATAAAGTTATTATTCTATTCTAAGCTATGAGGGGTCCTTGGTGTCCTCTGGGCTTGCTTGTTTTCTTGCACACATTTCATAGAATGGAATGGAATGGAATAGAATAGAATAGAATAGAATAGAATTCTTTATTGGCCAAGTGTGATTGGACACAAAAGGAATTTGTCTTGGTGCAAATGCTCTCAGTGTACATAAAAGAAAAGATACATTCCTCAAGAGTCAAGAATCATCAGATACAACACTTAATAATAGTCATCGGGTACAATTAGAATAGAATTAGATTAGAATAGAATAGAATTCTTTATTGGCCAAGTATGATTGGACACACAAGGAATTTGTCTTGGTGCATAAGCTCTCAGTGTACATAAAAGAAAATATATATTCGTCAAGAACCATAAGGTACAACCCTTAATAATAGTCATAGGGTACAATAAGCAATCAAGTCATACTAGGAAACAGTCCATATAAATCATAAGGATACAAGTGACAAAGTTACAGTCATACAGTTACAAGTGGGAGGGGATGGGTGATAAGGAGTGATGAAAAGATTAATAGTAATAGCAGTGCAGACTTTGTAAATAGTTGAGCAGTGTTGAGGAAATTGTTTAGCAGAGTGATGGTGTTTGGTAAAAAAAAATGTTCTTGTGTCTAGTTGTTCCGGTGTGCAGTGCCCTATAGCGTTGTTTTGAGAATAGGAGTTGAAACAGTTTATGTCCGGAATGTGAGGGGTCTGTAAATATTTTCACAGCCCTCTCTTTGACTCATGCAGTAGACAGGTCCTCTATGGAAGGCAGGTTGGTAGTAATTGTTTTTTTCTGCAGTCCTAATTACTGTATGAAGTCTGTGTCTGTCTTGTTGGGTTGCAGAATCAAACCAGACAGTTATAGAGGTGCAGATGACAGACTCAATAATTCCTCTGTTAGAACTGTATCAGCAGCTCCTTGGGCAGATTGAGCTTTCTGAGTTGGTGCAGAAAGAACATTTTATTTATTTATTTGTTAGTTTGTTTGTTTGTTTGATTGATTGATTGATTGATTTGTCAATTGCTTACAAGATAATAGGTATAAGTATATACATCGTTATGAATGCATGAAATGGATACATATAAGAAAGATAAAAAGAAACAATAGGACAGGGATGGTAGGCACGTTGGTGTGCTTATGCACGCCCCCTATGGACCTCTTAGAAAAGGGGTGAGGTCAATAGTAGACAGTCTAAGGTTAAAGTTTTTGGGGTTTGGGGAAGAAACCACAGAGTCAGGTAGAGTATTCCAGACATTGACCACTCTGTTGCTGAAGTCGTATTTCTTGCAATCAAGTTTGGTGTGGTTAACCTTGAGTTTGTATCTATTTTTTGCTCTTATGTTGTTATGGTTGAAGCTGAAGTATTCAGTGACAGGTAGGACATTGCAATGTATGATTTTATATACTATATTATACTTAGATCGGACCAAAGGCGGCATAGTTCTAGGTTTTCTAGGTCTAGAATTTCAAGTCTGGGGCATAAGGTATTCTTTGTTGTGCTTTTTCGATGATGTTTTTGGTGTTAGGTGTCCATTTTAAGTCATGTGATATGACAGAACCTAGATATTTGAAGGTCTCTACTGTTGATACTGTGTTATCTAGTATTGTGGTAGTATTGTAAGAGGTGGTAGTATGGGAGGGTTTCTTCTAAAATCTACCACCATTTCTATGGTTTTGAGTGTGTTCAGTTCCAGATTGTTCCAGTTACACCACGAGGAAAATTGTATAACCTCCTGTCTGTATGCAGATTCATCATTGTCTCGAATGAGACCAATCACTGTTGTCTCATCAGCAAACTTCAGTATTTTAACAGATGGATCATTTGAGATGCAGTTAATTGGTATATAGGGAGAAGAGAAGTGGAGAAAGTACACAGCCTTGGGGGGGCTATCAGGTATCAGATGTGATTCTGCCTAGTTTCACCTGCTGCTTCCTGTCTGTTAGGAAACTTATGATCCACTTACAAATGGATTATTACCCCAAATTTGGTAACATCAGTGCAAACTCTTTACCAGCACTGAGGATGTTACCTAGTTGGGTCATGAAATGTTTGCAAGAAAATAAGCAAGCTCAGAGACCACCAAGGACCCCTCATGTCAACCCCGAGCTACAAATATTCTTCTTTATTAACATTATAAACTATGCTTGGCAGGACATTTTTGAGAGATGGGCAGAACCACCGTTTATCCCTCCCTGAAAAGCTGATTTCGATTAATTAAATGTTTGAAGTGTTCTCAACATAAGCCTGATCAACTTTAAAAGCTTTGCTGCAGGCTTTATAGCTCACTGATTCTCAGTGGAATTAAAGAGGCACGCTCTGGATTTTAACCAGCTCATCAAATACTTTAGGTTATTATTGTTTCTCAACTTGTAGTGACTTAAAGAGGTGTGGACTTCAACTCCTTCTCAGAATCCTGGGAATAAAAGAGTTGGACAGGAATTTGGAGGTCTTCTAGTCCACCCCCCTGCTCAGGCAGAAACCCTACACCATTTCAGACCAATAGTTGTCTAATTTCTCCTTAAAAACTTCCAGTCTTGGAGTATTTACAACTTCTGGAGGCATGTCGTTCCACTTGTTCATTATTCTCACTGTCAGGAAATTTCTCCTTTCTGGGTTGCTTCTCTCCTTGATTAGTTTCCATCAGTTGCTTTTTGTCCTGCCTTCTGGTGCATTGGAGAATAGCTTGACTTTTCTTTGGGGCAACACCTGAGATATTGGAAGACTGTTATCATGTCACCGCTAGTCCTTCTTTTCATCAAACTAGACATACCCAATTCCAGCAACTGTTCATCGTATGTTTTAGCCTCCAGTCCCCTCATCATCCTGGTTGCTCTTCTCTGCACTCTTTCTAGAGTCGCAACATCTTATTTACATTATGCTGGCCAAAACTGGATGCAGTATTTTAGGTGCGGTCTTACTAAAACTTTATAGAGTGGTATTAATACTTCATGTAATCTTGATTCTGTTAATGCAGCCTAGGATTGTGTTGCCTTTTGTGGCCTTCCTCCTCCTCCTCCTGCCCCCCCCCCCCCCGACAGATCTTATAAAAACCAGAAGCACAATGTAGTACCTGTGAAACTGTCCATCTTCCCAAAGAGAAAGGCATTATAAAGTGGTTTTAATACTTTGCGTGATCTTGCTTTTATCCCTCTGTTAATGCAGGCTAGGATTGCATTGACTCTAGCTTGGCTTCATATTTAAGTGATTGTCCACCAGGACTCTCAAGATTCCTCTCGCAGCTACTACTATTGAGCCAGATACCACCTATAATCCACCTATGCATTTGTTTTTTCTTGCCTAAATGTGGAACCTTAACTTTTCTCACCACTGAATTTCATTTTGCTAAATATAGAACCCAATGTTCAAGTCTGCCCAGATCCTTCTGTATCTTAAGCCTCTCTTAGTTAGAAGTCCATACCTCTTCTAGTCATCAGGGGCACAGTGATGTTCTACCAAAATAACGGGGTCTCTTGCAAAGCTCTTTTTAGTTATTTTCCTATGTGTGGTAGAGGAGTCGAGATACAACTTTCTGTACTTCTGTGATCTGCAATGGCGCAGTGGTTAGAGTGCAGTACTGCAGGTTATTTCTGCTGATTGCCAGATGACTGCAATTTGGCAGTTCGAATCTTGCCAGGTTCCCGATTGACTCAGTCTTCCATCCTTCTGAGGTCGGTAAAATGAGGACCCAGATTGTTGGGGGCAGAAGGCTGACTCTGTAAACATTTAACTTAGCACTGTGAAGTGATATATAAGTGCTAGTGCTACATAGGCAGGTAGGTAGGTAGGTAGGTAGGTAGGTAGGTAGGTAGGAAGGAAGGAAGGAAGGAAGGAAGGAAGGAAGGAAGGAAGGAAGGAAGGAAGGAAGGAAGGAAGGAAGGAAGGAAGGAAGGAAGGGTCGTGGTAGTGTAGCGGTTAGAATGCAGTATTGCAGGCTGACTCTGCCCACTGCCAGGAGTTCGATCCTGATTGGCTCAAGGTTGACTCAGACTTCCATCCTTCTGAGGTTGGTAAAATTAGAGGATTGGGAAAGACTTTGGAAGAGAAATTACAAGTTAAAAATGGCAGCCTCATATAGGGAAAACCTTTACAAAATGTTTTAACGTTGGCATCTAGCACCATCAAGATTGCCAAATATATCCAAATTGACTCCAATATGTTGGAAGTGTAAACAAACAACAAGTACCTTCTTTCACATGTGGTGGTTGTGCCCCAAAGACAAAAAAATTTGGAACAAAATAAAGACTTGGCTGCAAGAAATAACAAAGGAAAAGATAGAACTTAAACCAGAAATGTTTTTATTCGGGATAATTAGAGGCGATTATAAGAAAGAAACAGAATATCTCATAATACATATTCTGACAGCAGTGAGAATAACTTATGCTCAAAACTGGAAAGTGGAGTGTAATCCCACGGATAATATGTTAATTAAAAAAATTATATGTGGTGTGGAAATGAATAAGCTTACTATGGAGTTGCAAGGGAAGGAAAAAAGAGAATACTATATGGTCTGGGAGAATTTATATGTTTGGATACATAACAGGAATAATAGATAATATATATTGTAAATATGAATGATATATATATATGTATATAGATACGAATAATGGAAAATGAATAAACCAACGTATTGCAAAAATTGTAAACATGATTTTTTTTTCTTTTTAAACTGTAAAACTTTAATAAAATTTATTTTTTTAAAAAGAGGACACAGATTGTTGCAGGCAATAGGCTGACTTTGTAAACCACTTAGAGAAGGCTGTAAAGCACTGTGAAGTGGTATACAAGCAGGGGTGGGTTTCTACCAGTTCTGTCCACCTCTGTAGAACCGGTAGCTCTGAAGAGCAGCAGACATAGAACCGGTTCTATGTCTGCTGATGTTTTTGCCCACATGCCCACCTGGGCTCTTACCTGACCTTTTTTTCCTTATTTTTTCAACTTCAGCTGCCATGCGAGGCACAGATGCAGTTTAAAAAGCAGGAAAAAAGGGCTTTTTGAAAGGCTGCTTCTCTGCACACAGCATGCTGATGACGATTTACAGACGCGCCGACGGCAGCATGCAGGGAAGCACATCGTAAATCACCGAACCTCGTAAATCACCGAACTCGTAGTTAATGCTGTCGGATCCCACCCCTGTATACAAGTCTAAGGGTTAAGGCTATCTGTGTATAAGTCTGTAGTGGCAAACCTTTTTTGGTTCTCGTGCCGATAACTGCGCGCACGCTCGTGTGCTCATGCTCGTGTGCCAACACCCAGAAGGCAATGCGTGCTGCCCCCCCATCCCCTGTGCACGCGATTCCCTCGCAGCGCACTGTGCATCTGCGCATGCCCATGTGATTCTGCTTGCTGCATGCCACGAACCTCTATGCATGCACATGTGATCATTCCTGCGTGCCATCCATTTGCACATGCGCGTGCAATCCCTCTGCATGCTGCGCATCTCTGTGCATGGGCACATGTCTCCCATGCCCCCCACCCCCCCTGTATACTATTCACTGTGCAGTATTTATATGGTGCCTGTTGTATGTGGCTTTTTAGATGGTTGTGGGTGTACAAATAGTCCTTGATTTACGACCACAATTGAACCCAAAATTTCTATTGGTAAGCAAGACAAGTTTTTTAAGTACACACATAGACTGGATGAATATGAGGCGGCCCAAAGCTCTGCTTAATAAATGTCTAGATTAAAATTGTCTTTAGTGGCTAAATATTAAGTGTCAGCTTGACCGCTGGAAGTTGTGAAGAAGAAGCATAGCTGTGCTTGCAATAAATGCATTTATCTTGCTGACCCAGACAGATGTATCCTGTTGTTTCCCCCTGTGTCTAGCCCATATGTCATATATCGTTGATTTATCTGATTTAACTGGTTTCAGTTCCCTATCTAACCATATATGTCAAATGTATACGCCTTAAGAAACGTATGCAACCAACCATATAAATATGTACTGTTTAGAATCCTTCGGGGTTCAGACCTTTTTGCTTTCCTTAAGCAGTTTGAACCTGCGCAAATAAAACTTTTCCTACATTGAAGAGCTTGGCCTGGTCTCTGTTATTTCTTCCTACAAAAGATGGCACCCCAGATGGGATCCTTGTAGCCAAGGCTTAATAGCAGTAACTGGGAGAGGGATCTTGGAGTCTTAGTGGACAACCAGCTAAATAGGAGCCAGCAGTGTGCAGCAGCAGCCAAAAAAGCCAATGCAATCCTAAATTGCATTAACAGAGGGATTAAATGAAGATCAAGTGAAGTACTAATATCACTCTATAAAGCCTTAGTAAGACCACACCTAGAGAGTAATGCATCCAGTTTTGGTCACCACACTATAAAAAAAAAGATATTGAGACTCTAGAAAGAGTGCAGAGAAGAGCAACCAGGATGATTAGGGGACTAGGCTAAAATATACAATGAACTGTTGCAGGAACTGGGCTTGGCTAGTCTAGTGAAGAGAAGGACCCAGGGAGACATGATAGCATCTTCCAATATTTGAGGGGCTGCCACAGAGAGGAGGAAGGGGTCAAGCTATTTTCCAAAGCACCTGAAGGCCAGATAAGGAATAATGAATGGAAACTGAACAAGGAGAGATTTAACCTGGAAATGATGAGAAACTTTCTGACAGTGAGAACAATCAACCAATGGAACAGAAGTTGCCTTCGGAAGTTGTGGGAGCATCATCACTGGAGGCTTTCAAGAAGAAATTAGACTGCCATTTATTAGAAATGGTGTAGGGTCTCCCGCTTGGGCAGGGGGGGTTGGACTAGATGACCTATAATCTTGACCTTCCGGCGCGTGTTGAAAACCTATTTATTTCATCAAGCCGGTCTGGCCTAGGGTTTTTTTTAGAGGATTTTTATTCGGTCTTGTTTGGTTTTAGCTTTTAACCCTTTTATATTTTTAGCTTTTCAGCCTTTTATATTTGGTTTTTTAATTGTTTTAATTCTGTACTGTTTTTGTATTTTGATTCGGCTGTGCACTGCCCTGAGTCCTGTCAGGGAAATAGGGCGGTATATAAGTTCAATAAATAAAATAAGATCCCTTCCAATTCTGATTATTTGTATCTGTATCTGACAAAGATGCTGATTGGGTTGTGTTGATGGCCAGCTTTTAAGTCATTGGCTATCATTTGCTTGTGTTTGCCTGCTAAGTAAATCAGAACTTCTGTTGACTGCTGAAGGGTTTGTTTCCCAGGCTCCTTCAATCACTTCCCTGGCTGTTTTTGTGCCTGCTCAACCAATAATCTTAGTAGCTGCAAAATTGCATGTGTGTCCTTATTCATTGCAGTGTGAGGCTACCAATGGATTCAGGTCTCCTCATCTGACCACTTGAGGACTCATTGGTAGCCTCACACTACAATGGGCAAGGGCACACATTCCAGTTTTGCAGCTACTAAGATTGTTGGCCAACCAGGCACAAAAATAGCCAGGGAAGTGATTGAATGGGCCCCACATCAGTCAACAGGAGTTGTTTAGCTTACCAAGTACTTAGAAGGCAGGGTTGCCCTGATAGACTGGTTCCACCAGAGAAAAAACACTTAATCTTTCCCCTGCTATAGCCAACAAAGCAAGGAGAAACCGTAGCTTAGAGGTTAATTAATGTATGTACCTAATATGCAAACAGGCCGTGTTCAAATCCCAGAAGGGTATGGCTAAATAGCTTGAAATAGATCTATACTAGTCTCCTTTCAATAGAAAAATAGTTTGTCATGAAATCGACTGCCTGTGAAGGCCCCTGGATTGGAGCTGAAAGGTAAAAATGGAAGCAGTATGCTCCATCCCATGGTTGGGTAGACCAGGTTGCCCTAATAGAAGACCAAACCTCAGAAGACCAAACCTCTTACCCTGGCAACCGACCCAGATTGGATTTCATTATCGGCTTTATACAGATCATGCTGACATATTCACTCCTAATAAATTCTTTGAAGTTTTTGAAACTTGGCTCGAGGCTCATGATTTAATTAGGGCAACTGCCAGAATCCTGACACCTGCACCATTAACTCCAGTTTCCCAAGCAGGCCTAAAACTCCACTGCTCCAATGCTGAGCAAGTCAAGCTGATGGCTTGAAAAAATGTGCGAACATCTGCAGGAAATATTGCAACAGCTCCAGTTGCAGAACTGTGTTGCAAAATCTCCGATTCAAGTTCTAATCACAATTTTATGCAACTTGCACTCCTATGAAATTGAGGTTTGGAAACATGGTAAAAGACGAAGACACGGTCCCACACTTTATTCCAGGAATAAATATTCTGGGAATTTTCAATTTCATTGTACATATATTGTGCATTGATTTGAATAACGTTGAGACGGCTCTGCTGTCTCCCAATCTAATTAAATCTTCTTTTGGTATCAGATCTAAAGTTTTATCCGGCCTATAGCATTCCATTCGTTAGGGTTGTTGTCGTTTCAGTCCACAGAATATAGCAACATCTGGTAGAAACTATGATGACGATGTCCATCGATGTCCTTTTTCAAGTGATTTAAATTATATGGTTTGTGTCAGCCTCTGCATAGTGAGATTGTGATGTATGTAGGTCTATTTGATTCTCCTATCCCCTTACTCCCTGGGATCCTCATGACAACGCTAGATATGGTTAGGAATAACATCTTTTGAGCATCCTAAGGGGGTGGTGGAAAGGCTTTAAGAATACAGATGACAGAAGTGAAATAAGCAGTGAAATAAGTGAGTAAATAAGATAAATAAATAAATAAGTGAAATAAACCTTCTGTCAAAAGCAATTAGAGTTTTTTTTAAACTGTATTTTTAATAAGGATTTTTTTTTTTAAACTGGACTTTACAATCACAATTAATGAAAGATAAATATTAACACCTATTTTAAAGGAAGAACCTGGATATTTTATTAGTTTTCTTTTTTCTCTTTGAAAAGGAATTTATGCATTAGAAACTTTTTTTTTCTTGGTTACATTATACGAAGGAGTGAAAGTTAAGCAACGCTACCAGCTAGAGGCTTTAAAAATCCTTTTGAAAGAACTGAAGGAATAAACTGTGAGAAAATCTTCTTAGCACACAGACTGTTTCCCCTTAGCGAAGATAGAGCGTTGAACACTGAAGAAATGTTTATACAGGTGTTCCTCTTGTAAAACAATTTAAATGGCTGGAGACTGAAGCTGAAAGAAAAGAGGCTACTGTGATCTTGAACTACATTTTGTTGAAACTTTAATAGTGTGCCTTGGACATTGTATGGTGACAATGATTTTACTTTGCAACGCATTTTCAAACCACAATTGAATTTCCCCCCCTTCTTTCTTAATTTTGTTTTGATGGCTGGTAGCCATCCTTGGCCTGATCTTCTTGGCTTTTTTTTTATTGAACCCTCAATTTGGCTTTGGCTTTACTCTTGAAGTACAATTTTTCTCTCTCTCTCTTTTCTTTTTTGGTTTTGTGTTTTGCTCTCCTTTTAATACCATTTGTGGATTATTTTTATATTTTTAAAAACATTTTCATCCTTTTTCCCCTGCTTTTTATATTTTTTTATTTCAATCTTTCTGGGTTTTTTTTGGATAATCTGGTTTTTCTTCACCATTTTTTCTTTTACTTCTATTTTTATTTTTAAGTCTTTTTTCCCTTTATAATTGGATTGAGGTAAAGAAGAACCTGAAGATTGTTTTTGGTCTTATAAGCAGATATTTATTGATTGCAACTAATTGGAGATGAGGAAGGCAACTCATCAATCTCTACCTACTCCTTCCCGCTCAATGGTCAGCGGTCAATCCACACTATGTTGCAGCAGGAGAAAGAGAGAGAGAGAGAAGGAGAAGGAGAAAGAGATTACATTACAAATGATAATGCAAGCAATACAAGAACAAGGGAAATGAATGGAAAGAATAGAGGAGAGAACTGACAAAACATATGAGAAACTAGAGAATATACAGCAAATGATGATAAAGAATGAAGAAAGATTTCAAAGGATAGAAGAAAAAGGAGACCAAAGAGATAAAAAAAAATTGGAGAAATTGATAGCAGGCTGACAGTTGTTAAACAAGACAAAGGAAGTGGAATGTTGACTTGGGAGATGGATATGGCAGATTTTTTACCTTAGATTTCAAAAGATCAAGGAAAAGAAGGGAGGAAACCTTGCAGAAATAATGATAGAAGTGCTGGCAGCAGCCTTGAAGATTTCCAAAGAGAAATTGATGGATGGAATAGATGAAATGTTCTGAGTATATACAAGATATGCAATGAGAAATAAACTACCCAGAGAAGTCCATGTAAGATTTACTAAGAAAGCAATTAAAACACAAATATTACAGAGTGCAAGAGATGAAATATAAAGGGAAGAAGATTACAGTCCTAAAATAAATACCCAAAAAATGTGAGAGACCTGAGAAGAGAATATTAATTCTTGACAAAAATTCTAACTAAGAAGGGAGTGAATTATAGATGGTTGATTTCCGGGTCTTATATTTACTTGACAAGAGCAAAGACATAGATTGGATTGAATAGAGAAAGCAGAATTATTTTATGGAGAATATTTTAGAAGGAAAAGAAGAGGAGAAGATATGAGAAGAGGAAATAGTTAAACCCCAAGAGAAAATGGTTGAAGTAAGAGATAAGGAAAAACAAGATGAAAAGCCATGAGAAGAGGGAGCAGTAGATGGAAGGGTGGAACTAAAAGAAGTAAGAGAGCAAAGAACTATGAGAGCAATAAACCCTACATACAAAGTATAAACAATGGAAGAAAAGAAATTGATTACAATACATATAAATGGATTGAATTTGGCCATCAAAAGGAAAAAATGTTCATAAACTAGAAAAATTAAAACTAGATATAATTTGCTTGCAGGAAGTTCATATAAAAAACAACATGTTCAAGTATTGAAACATCCTAAAATTGGGAATTTATATACTTCATTGGTGCAACAACAAAAAAGGGGAGTTGTAAAGTTGTAGAGAAATAAAGGGAATGAAAATAAAAAGGAGGAATATAAATTACAAGCATTTGCAGATGATCTGGTTTTTATATTGGAGGAACCATTGGAAACAGTGCCTAAATTGATAGAAAAGGTTGAAGAATATGGGCAGGTGGCAGGATTAAAAATAAATAAAAACAAAACCAAGATTTTAGCCAAGAATAAACAAAGGAAAGAATTGACAAATAGACTGAATATCCAGATCACAAAGTAATATATTTAGGAATTCAATAAACAGCAAGATGTGGGACATTAAAGGAAAATAATTATTATAAATTAAAACAACAGATTGCGACAGACTTGAAAAAATGGGAACATTTACAACTATCTCTAGTAGAGTGAATATCTACAATTAAAATGAATATATTACCAAGGATATTATATTTGTTTCAGACAATTCCAATTAAATTAGGGAAATAATATTTTGAGAACTTAAATAAAATACTATTGAAATCTACATGGCAGGGAAAGAAGGCAAGAATCAAATTAAAATTGTTACAGGATGCTAGAATGAGAAGAGATTTTGGATTACCAAATTGGGAATTATACTACCAGGCAGCAACACTGATGTGGGTGAAAGAATGGATTGAGAAATATTAGATTGTTAACATTGGAAGATCATGATTTGCAATTGGGGTGGCATGCATTCTTATAGTATAAGGAAAGTAAAACACATGGGTATTTTAGGAGGCATTATATTCAATATATTCAATATTGGATATGGGACAGATTTAGAAAAATGGCAGAAATTATGGTCTCAAAACTATAAATTACCAATGTTGACAGCATATAAAGAGAATTTGTATAAGATGTTTTACAGGTGGCATTTACCCCCAGCAAGAATAGCAAAGATGTTCAAGGACAAATCAGAGAAATGTTGGAAGTGCCACCAGATACTTGGATCATATTATCATATGTCGTGGACGTGTGTGGAAGCCAAAAGATACTGGACTAAAATTCATACATGGTTGGAAAAAATGACAAAATAGCATATAGACTTGAAACCAGAAATATTTTTATTGGGTATCCTACATGAAAGCTACAACAGAGAATTGACATATTTGATTATTAACATTTTAATTGCAGCTAGAATTGCATTTTCCCAAAATTGAAAAAAATCCTATAGAGGAGGAGGTGATAAAGAAAATAATGGAATGTACAGAAATGAGTAAATTGATGCTGGCAATTAGAGAGCAAGAAGAAAAAGATTATTATAAAACATGGGACTTATTTTATCAATGGTTAGCTAGAAAAACAAAATGTATTATAATATAAATATAATACAATAGCAAATATAATATAATAATATAATTGATTATTATGATTTTATGTAGAATTGGTAAAAACTGAGATTTGTTCAAAAAGGATAATGTGAATTTGCAATTAAATCTAATGATGATGTAATAATGTAATATGACATAAAAGTTGATCAATATAATTTGAATGTAAATTGGAAACTAAGAGGGAAAGATTACAGATATCATGCACAAGAAAAATACACCAACTGCCACACTGTATAAATTGAAAGAAGGCTTTATGTACTGTTTTATGTTTATGCTTGCTATCAAAAAAAAAAAGGAATAACATATCTTTGGCTTTATAAAGAAGAAAAGATGGTCCACGCATTTCTGAAAATGTCAGCGGATCTAAAGAACCTTCTATTTGCTTTTGCCATTTTTCTCGATCTCATTCTTTATTCTTTCTCTGTTGACTTGCATGCTTTTCAGCCAGTAATGGACATCTTCGGGGATTTCAGGAGATTCCACCTGCAATTTAATCACACAGTCAAATCACATGGGCTAAACAGAGGAGCTCCAGGATGACCAAAGGGCCAGTCTTGTGACTACTGCAGCTCTGGAATATGGGACTGGCCTGTGGGTGGGGTTGAAGATCTCCTCGCCATCCAGGACAAGGTAATGGTGCTGTTATGGCAAGATGGGGGCATAGTTAAACCACCACATCTCTGTTCCAAGCTGAGGGTTGCAAATAAATTCCCTGCTCTGTGGGTTTTCTGTGGGTTTTCTGGGAAGATATGGCTCGGGATAAAGGAGCTTCCCTCTGTGTGGGCAGGCAAGTTGGCAAGGCACTACCCGAACTATTGCCTGGGGCTCAAAGGCCCTCTTCCTCCAGCCTTGGTAGGGGGACTGCTTCCTACCTTGTCCCCCTTCGGATAAGCCCAGCCAGGCACCATGTGTTGGGTCTGGTAGTGAACGGGGAAATTCTGCGCCCTCCCCCACTTCCTGCAGGGCCTGCTGGCGAAGGTTACCTTCCCACCAAAGGAAGGTATTTTTCTACTTGCATTTTTTACGTGCTTTTGAACTGCCAGGTTGGCAGAAGCTGGAACAAGTAACGGGAACTCACTCCGTGACGCGGCGCTAGGGATTCAAACTGTCAACCTTTCTGATTGATGAGCTCAGTGTCTTAGTCACTGAGCCACTGCATCCCTTTTATTTTAGGAAGCATTCTAGGAATATTAGAAATATAATAATAATAATAATAATAATAATAATAATAATAATAATAATAATAATAATAATAATAATAATAATAATAATAATAGAAATATTCTAGGAAGTATTAAAATGGCAGAATATTTACCTCCTTGGACGAGAAACACACTCTTGGAAAGCATCCCCCTCCTTTAGCTCCAGAGTGATAGGATTAGTCCTCACTCAAGATCCAAACCAGGACAAAGCCATTAAGCCATAATCGGAATTGCCCAACACCTTTCAGAAATCAACCCTCTTCATTACATCATCACACAGCAAGAGTCAACCAAGCCTGGGACACAGATAGCCTACAAGTTTAGCTGGAGCACAGCCCCCTGCGAATCTGACAACCAATAGGATGCATGTCTTTCAAGGAGTATCTCACTCTCCATTCCATCTGTCCAGCTGCACCAGGACCATGTGCTTAATGGTTCTGCTCCATTAAACCATCCTTCCAAGCAGCCTCCATGTTTCCAGTATCTTTCTCCCCATTTGGAACTGAACCCAGATGGACATTCCTTCTAACAGTAAAAAAATAAAATAAAAAAATAGCGTATCCAATGCAGTTTTAGTTTTGGGAATTCAAAGCTCCCAACAGTGCTTCCTAGGTTTCGGTTCAGTGGTTGGACAATTGACACACAGGGGTGGGATGCTACTGGTTCTGCCCGGTTCTAAAGAACCAGTAGCTCTGAAGAGCAACAGACATTGAACCGATTCTGTGTTTGCTGCTGTTTGGGCCACCCACCAGGGGTGGGATCTGACAAGGTAAACTACCAGTTTGGTCATTTACTAGGTTTGGTGATTTATGATGTGCTTCCCTGCACGCTGCTGAGCGCGCCTGTAAATCGTCATCACCATGCTGAGTTCAGAGAAGCAGCCTTTCGAAAAGCCTCTCTTTTCCTGCTTTTTAAACTGCAGCTGTGCCTCGCATGGCAGCTGAAGTTGAAAACATCAGGAAATAAAGGTCAGGTAAGAGCCCAGGTGGGCAGAGGAGCAAAAACATCAGCAGACATAGAACCGGTTCTGTGTCTGCTGCTCTTCAGAGCTACCGGTTCTACAGAGGTGGACAGAACCGGTAGAAACCCACCCCTGCCACCTGCCCACCTGGGCTCTTACTGTCCTTTATTTCCTGCTTCTTCAACCTCAGCTGCTTTGCGTGGCACAGTTGAGGTTGAAAAAGCAGGAAAAAAGAGGCACAGCGCTTTTCAGCTGTCCGGGCAGCACAGCTTAAAGTTTTTTTACACACGCAGGTAGCGTGCATCAGGCATGCGTGCACATAAAACGTGCATGCGCACACAAAACGTAGTCACCGAACTGGTAGTAATACTGGTTGAATCCCACTCCTGTTGACACATGTTGTTAAGATAAGGAATGGGGCTAAGATAGAGCCAATAGAAGACTTGTTAGAAAACTTTTGAAGTGTATTAGTTAAGACTTAGAAATAGGGATGGCATGAAGCCCGGTAGGTCTCTTTAAACCTTCAAAACAACTATTAGACAATGTTTTTTAAATCCTGCCTTGACAAACTATTACAGAATATTACAGATAATCAGAATTGGAAGAGACCTTCTAGGTCATCTAGTCCAACCCTCTGCCCAAGCAGGAGACCCTACACCATTTCTGACAGATGGGAGTCCAGTCTGTTCTTGAAAGTCTCAAGCTCCCACAACTTCCGAAGGCAAGTTCTGTTCCATGGGTTGATTGTTCTCACTGTCAGAAAGTTTCTCCTTATTTCCAGACACAAGGTGCAGGTTGTGTTTCTTTCTTTGAAATGCTTCAGCAAAAGGGGCCCCAACCAGCAAAATTCTGGGACCCAGAACAAAGGATTCAACAAACGTTTATACAGTTTACACTGTAAGACCACACCTAGACTACTGCATCCAGTTTTGGTCACCGCACTATGAAAAAGATGTTGAGGCTCTAGAAAAAGTACAGAAAAGAGCAACCAGGATGATTAGGGGACTGGAGATTAAAACATATGAAGAACTGGTTGCAGGAACTGGGCATGGCTAGTCTATTTATTTATTTTATTTATTCGAACTTTTATACTGCTCCCTCTCCCAAAAAGGGACTCGGGGCGGTGTACAGCCTACTAAAAACACATAACTGACATCAAGAATAAATATAATTTAAATACAGTTTAAAAATATATTAAATACATAGGTCCGGCTGTATCCCATCCAATTGAAAATTTAGAAATGTAAAATCAGGGATTAAGTTAAAAGTTAAAAATATAAAATTAACAGTTAAAACCCAATTAAATTTAAAACCCGAACCCATTACTGGGCCAGGCCAGCCTGTCTAAAAAAAAGTCTAGTCAAGAGAAAGACCAGGGGAGAAGGACCAGGGGAGACAGGAGAGCATCTTCCAATATATGAGGGGCTGCTACAGAGAGGAGGGGAGGTCAAGCTATTTTCCAAAGCACCTGAAGGCCAGACAAGGAATAAAGGATGGAAACTGATCAAGGAGAGAATGGGAGAGAAAGTCTGACCAATGAGAAGAATTAAGAAATGGTAAATGTCTTTGTTTATGAAAGTGTATTTCGGCCAAGGCAGCCTAAAAATCAAATCTGCCTTATGTGCAGCTGCATGGCAAGGCTGGCTTTTGCAATTAATTAGAAGTCCACAAATCTTCTTATGCATAATGACACAAAGATCAGAAAGAAGGGGACTTGGAAAATGAGATTCAAGCAGCAGCCCTCCTCATTGTAGAATATCTTAGCTTTCTCCCTTCCCTCTTTTCCTATCTCTCCTCTCTCTTTCTCCTTTCTTTCCCCTCTCTCCCCTCTATCTCTTTCCCCTCTTTCTCTCACAACACACCTCTCTCCTTCCCCTCTCTCTCCTCTTTCCCACTCCTCTCTTTCTCCCCTCTCTCTCCTCTTTCACACACACCTCTCCTTCTCTCTCCCCTCCCCTCTGTTCTCTCTCTTCTCTCCTTTCTCTCACACACACCTTTCCTCTCTCTCTCTCTCCCCCTCTCTCCCTCTTCTCTCTCTGTCCCCTCTCCTCACACACACCTTTCTTCTTCTCTCCTTTTGCCCCTTGCCCCCCTCCTTTCTCCTCCCTCTTTCCCAGGGGTGGGATTCTACCAATTCACACCTATTCACTAGAGCCAGTTGTTAACATTCTAAGCAGTTTGGAGAACCGGTTGTTACAAGAAATGACTGGCCTAATCCTGTAAGGAAGGCAGGAAGGAAACATTCTGGTGTTGCTTACAGAAACTGCCTCTCCATTAACCCTGATTACATTCTTGGCAGGACTAGACTTCCTGTCTCTGGAACTTCACTGGAATTTTTTTTCCTCCTTTGCTGGTACTTTGCTTGTGTGGAGTGACCATTCAAAGTTACAATGGCACTGAAAAAAGTGACTTATGGCCCTTTTTCACACTTACGACTATTGCAGTATCCCCACAGTCATGAGAGGCCAGGCGAGGAAATGTGTGCCTCAATGTGAGTGATATTGAGTTGGCCAGGCCCAACCTATAACATAACCATCAAGCTATGTCCACCCAGTCACATGACCACCAAGCCATGCCTACCAAATCAGTTGTTAAAATATTTGAATCCCACCCTTGCTGTTTCCCCTCTCGTCTCTCTCTCACACAGACCTCTTTCTTCTTCTCCCTCCTTCCTCCCTTTTTCTCCCCCTCTCCCTCTCTCCTCTCTCTCCCCCTCTCCCCTTCTCCTCTCTCTCTCCCTCTCCTCTCTCTCTCTTTCACACACACCTTTTTCTTCTCTCTCTCTCCTCCCCCTTTCTCTCTCCTTCTCTCCCCTCTCCCCTCTCTCCTCTCTCTCCTCCCCTCCCTTCCTTTTTAGGAAGCGGGTGAAAACTTTCTTCTACCGGAAAACCAGTTTGGAAGACAGAAGCATCATTAAAAAAAAAAAGGTTAATGTTTTCTACATTTTGGATTTGACACAAGTTTTCGACACATTGTTCTTAGCTGGCAAAAAGTCGCTTGACCAAGCAGCATGCAAATGCTGCTTGCTCAATACATACCTGACTACAAATAAGTCACTCCTTTCCTTATGCTTGAGCCGTGATGGCCCGTTTTTGCTAGAGAAGGATTTTGCATTTGTATCTGCCTTCTGCTTCTTTCCATGTCAGCTCAGCCTACATCAAGCGGGATTTGAAACCTGCTTCATTGCAGATGGCTATCTCAACCAGGGTTAGATCCCAGCTAGTTTTGATCATTCCGTGTCCTCCTCCTCTTTCTCCTAGTCAGGAAGAGACATGACTTTAGCAGCAGGGTTTTCAAGGGCCCAAGGGATGCCTATCCAAGTTGGAGGAAGCAGAATAACAGAGTGGAAAGGGTCCTTGGCAGGAGTGGGCTGCTGGGGGTTTGCAGGGGTTACGGAGAGCCCATAGCAAAGATTCTGTGCAGTTTGGAGAACCCCCAAATCCCACTCCTGGCTGGCTTCTCCCACCCTACCCAACCCCTCCCAGGAGTCCTTACGCGACACGTTTGGGATGCAGGTAAGTGCAGGGCACTTGCAGAGGTTTGGAGTGGGCGAAAAAACGGCCCTGCCTGAAGTTTGGGAGGCCAGAAATGGGCCCATTTCCAGCTTCGAGAGAGCTTCCAGAGTCCAGGGAGGCTGTTTTCACCTTCCTAGGGGCTCAAGAAAAGCCTCTGAGGCCACACCCACCTTGCTAACATTTTGAAAGCCGACCCCTGGTCTGCTCTGAGGTCACCACTCACGCCCTTTGCAATAAGTTTGGAAGCCTTACCTGCCTCCCGTACAGCATCTGGACGATTTCGCTTGGAGATATGCCGCTTAAGCGGTGCTGGACCAGCACAACAGCACAGACAAAGTCATCTCGGCAACTGATAAATTGTTGCTGCAGGTAAAACGCATTGTCATCCCAGCATAACATGTGTGTCCGGACAGCAAAGCGTTCCCACAGTTGCAAAGACCGTCGGAAGCGCCAAGAGGAAGACGACATCACGGTGCGGTGCTTATTGTTCCAGATGGTTTGCATGAGGCCACAGGAAAACATATACCAATAACGGCTTAAATCGGCCTCCCTGGCATAACGCCCATTATTCATGTGCCACATAACGTCCATATCAGAAGGTAAGACCCAGCTGTACCTTATGCTTTCTTCTAATACTTTTGTTTTGGGGCTTGCCAATCTCCAACGACAGTAAATGAGGCTTAAGAAAGAGAGCAACCAAACATCCAGGAAGGCGAAAATAATGGCAACAAAAAGACATACAAGGGAGAATAATATCAGCATCAACATATTGAAATATCAATGATCTTGGGATGGGAAGACGTAGTTCAAATCTTGAGTTGAAGTTGCAAGCTGAAGATTCACAAAGGAGAGAAGTTCCTCAGAGAGGATGATTCTCTTCTTCTTCTTCTTCTTCTTCTTCTTCTTCTCCTTCTTCTTCTTCTTCTTCTTCTTCTTCTTCTTCTTCTTCTTCTTCTTCTTCTTCTTCTTCTTCTTCTTCTTCTTCTTCTTCTTCTTCTTCTTCTTCTTCTTCTTCTTCTTCTTCTTCTTCTTCTTCTTCTTCTTCTTCTTCTTCTTCTTCTTCTTCTCTTCCTCCTCCTGCTTGTCTTTGTCCTTCTCCTGCCTGAAGTGATTGCTCTGGGCTTCTTCCAAGACCTTTTTGACTCTTCAGTGAACTTCATGTAGAATTCCGCCCACAGCTCCAACACTTCTTTGATGAAGCAAGAGATTGCCCTGATTGGCTTAAGCCAACGAAGCATTGTAACATCTAATTACAACTGCTAATTAATGTGCGGCAGGGAAGGCTGAAAAGAATTGTTCCTTCAGTTCTGCTTATGTCAGAGAACACAGAACCACAGATGTTGAAGGGACCTCAAGAGATCTTCTCATCCAACCCCTTGCTCAGCTTAGGAGACCTTTTAACATCCCAGTCAAATGATTGTCCAATCTATTTTTGAAAACTTTCAGTGATGGATGGCCCAAAGGTGCTTTTTTCAGGAGGCAACTGGACTTTCTTGGGGTTTTTTTCTTTTGAAGATGTTCAAAAGATGGCAGATGTTTCCGACAGATGGCAGTCCAGTCTCTTCTTGAAAGTCTCAAGGTCCCACAACTTCCGAAGGCAAGTTCTGTTCCATGGGTTGATTGTTCTCACTGTCAGAAAGTTTCTCCTTATTTCCAGACACAAGGTGCAGGTTGTGTTTCTTTCTTTGAAATGCTTCAGCAAAAGGGGCCCCAACCAGCAAAATTCTGGGACCCAGAACAAAGGATTCAACAAACGTTTATACAGTTTATACTGTAAGACCACACCTAGACTACTGCATCCAGTTTTGGTCACCGCACTATGAAAAAGATGTTGAGGCTCTAGAAAAAGTGCAGAGAATAGCAACCAGGATGATTAGGGGACTGGAGACTAAAACATATGAAGAACTGGTTGCAGGAACTGGGCATGGCTAGTCTAGTGAAGAGAAGGACCAGGAGAGACAGGAGAGCATCTTCCAATATATGAGGGGCTGCTACAGAGAGGAGGGGAGGTCAAGCTATTTTCCAAAGCACCTGAAGGCCAGACAAGGAATAAAGGATGGAAACTGATCAAGGAGAGAATGGGAGAGAAAGTCTGACCAATGAGAAGAATTAAGAAATGGTAAATGTCTTTGTTTATGAAAGTGTATTTCGGCCAAGGCAGCCTAAAAATCAAATCTGCCTTATGTGCAGCTGCATGGCAAGGCTGGCTTTTGCAATTAATTAGAAGTCCACAAATCTTCTTATGCATAATGACACAAAGATCAGAAAGAAGGGGACTTGGAAAATGAGATTCAAGCAGCAGCCCTCCTCATTGTAGAATATCTTAGCTTTCTCCCTTCCCTCTTTTCCTATCTCTCCTCTCTCTTTCTCCTTTCTTTCCCCTCTCTCCCCTCTATCTCTTTCCCCTCTTTCTCTCACAACACACCTCTCTCCTTCCCCTCTCTCTCCTCTTTCCCACTCCTCTCTTTCTCCCCTCTCTCTCCTCTTTCACACACACCTCTCCTTCTCTCTCCCCTCCCCTCTGTTCTCTCTCTTCTCTCCTTTCTCTCACACACACCTTTCCTCTCTCTCTCTCTCCCCCTCTCTCCCTCTTCTCTCTCTGTCCCCTCTCCTCACACACACCTTTCTTCTTCTCTCCTTTTGCCCCTTGCCCCCCTCCTTTCTCCTCCCTCTTTCCCAGGGGTGGGATTCTACCAATTCGCACCTATTCACTAGAGCCAGTTGTTAACATTCTAAGCAGTTTGGAGAACCGGTTGTTACAAGAAATGACTGGCCTAATCCTGTAAGGAAGGCAGGAAGGAAACATTCTGGTGTTGCTTACAGAAACTGCCTCTCCGTTAACCCTGATTACATTCTTGGCAGGACTAGACTTCCTGTCTCTGGAACTTCACTGGAATTTTTTTTCCTCCTTTGCTGGTACTTTGCTTGTGTGGAGTAACCATTCAAAGTTACAATGGCACTGAAAAAAGTGACTTATGGCCCTTTTTCACACTTACGACTATTGCAGTATCCCCACAGTCATGAGAGGCCAGGCGAGGAAATGTGTGCCTCAATGTGAGTGATATTGAGTTGGCCAGGCCCAACCTATAACATAACCATCAAGCTATGTCCACCCAGTCACATGACCACCAAGCCATGCCTACCAAATCAGTTGTTAAAATATTTGAATCCCACCCTTGCTGTTTCCCCTCTCGTCTCTCTCTCACACAGACCTCTTTCTTCTTCTCCCTCCTTCCTCCCTTTTTCTCCCCCTCTCCCTCTCTCCTCTCTCTCCCCCTCTCCCCTTCTCCTCTCTCTCTCCCTCTCCTCTCTCTCTCTTTCACACACACCTTTTTCTTCTCTCTCTCTCCTCCCCCTTTCTCTCTCCTTCTCTCCCCTCTCCCCTCTCTCCTCTCTCTCCTCCCCTCCCTTCCTTTTTAGGAAGCGGGTGAAAACTTTCTTCTACCGGAAAACCAGTTTGGAAGACAGAAGCATCATTAAAAAAAAAAAGGTTAATGTTTTCTACATTTTGGATTTGACACAAGTTTTCGACACATTGTTCTTAGCTGGCAAAAAGTCGCTTGACCAAGCAGCATGCAAATGCTGCTTGCTCAATACATACCTGACTACAAATAAGTCACTCCTTTCCTTATGCTTGAGCCGTGATGGCCCGTTTTTGCTAGAGAAGGATTTTGCATTTGTATCTGCCTTCTGCTTCTTTCCATGTCAGCTCAGCCTACATCAAGCGGGATTTGAAACCTGCTTCATTGCAGATGGCTATCTCAACCAGGGTTAGATCCCAGCTAGTTTTGATCATTCCGTGTCCTCCTCCTCTTTCTCCTAGTCAGGAAGAGACATGACTTTAGCAGCAGGGTTTTCAAGGGCCCAAGGGATGCCTATCCAAGTTGGAGGAAGCAGAATAACAGAGTGGAAAGGGTCCTTGGCAGGAGTGGGCTGCTGGGGGTTTGCAGGGGTTACGGAGAGCCCATAGCAAAGATTCTGTGCAGTTTGGAGAACCCCCAAATCCCACTCCTGGCTGGCTTCTCCCACCCTACCCGACCCCTCCCAGGAGTCCTTACGCGACACGTTTGGGATGCAGGTAAGTGCAGGGCACTTGCAGAGGTTTGGAGTGGGCGAAAAACGGCCCTGCCTGAAGTTTGGGAGGCCAGAAATGGGCCCATTTCCAGCTTCGAGAGAGCTTCCAGAGTCCAGGGAGGCTGTTTTCACCTTCCTAGGGGCTCAAGAAAAGCCTCTGAGGCCACACCCACCTTGCTAACATTTTGGAAGCCGACCCCTGGTCTGCTCTGAGGTCACCACTCACGCCCTTTGCAATAAGTTTGGAAGCCTTACCTGCCTCCCGTACAGCATCTGGACGATTTCGCTTGGAGATATGCCGCTTAAGCGGTGCTGGACCAGCACAACAGCACAGACAAAGTCATCTCGGCAACTGATAAATTGTTGCTGCAGGTAAAACGCATTGTCATCCCAGCATAACATGTGTGTCCGGACAGCAAAGCGTTCCCACAGTTGCAAAGACCGTCGGAAGCGCCAAGAGGAAGACGACATCACGGTGCGGTGCTTATTGTTCCAGATGGTTTGCATGAGGCCACAGGAAAACATATACCAATAACGGCTTAAATCGGCCTCCCTGGCATAACGCCCATTATTCATGTGCCACATAACGTCCATATCAGAAGGTAAGACCCAGCTGTACCTTATGCTTTCTTCTAATACTTTTGTTTTGGGGCTTGCCAATCTCCAACGACAGTAAATGAGGCTTAAGAAAGAGAGCAACCAAACATCCAGGAAGGCGAAAATAATGGCAACAAAAAGACATACAAGGGAGAATAATATCAGCATCAACATATTGAAATATCAATGATCTTGGGATGGGAAGACGTAGTTCAAATCTTGAGTTGAAGTTGCAAGCTGAAGATTCACAAAGGAGAGAAGTTCCTCAGAGAGGATGATTCTCTTCTTCTTCTTCTTCTTCTTCTTCTTCTTCTTCTTCTTCTTCTTCTTCTTCTTCTTCTTCTTCTTCTTCTTCTTCTTCTTCTTCTTCTTCTTCTTCTTCTTCTTCTTCTTCTTCTTCTTCTTCTTCTTCTCTTCCTCCTCCTGCTTGTCTTTGTCCTTCTCCTGCCTGAAGTGATTGCTCTGGGCTTCTTCCAAGACCTTTTTGACTCTTCAGTGAACTTCATGTAGAATTCCGCCCACAGCTCCAACACTTCTTTGATGAAGCAAGAGATTGCCCTGATTGGCTTAAGCCAACGAAGCATTGTAACATCTAATTACAACTGCTAATTAATGTGCGGCAGGGAAGGCTGAAAAGAATTGTTCCTTCAGTTCTGCTTATGTCAGAGAACACAGAACCACAGATGTTGAAGGGACCTCAAGAGATCTTCTCATCCAACCCCTTGCTCAGCTTAGGAGACCTTTTAACATCCCAGTCAAATGATTGTCCAATCTATTTTTGAAAACTTTCAGTGATGGATGGCCCAAAGGTGCTTTTTTCAGGAGGCAACTGGACTTTCTTGGGTTTTTTTCTTTTGAAGATGTTCAAAAGATGGCAGATGTTTCCGACAGATGGCAGTCCAGTCTCTTCTTGAAAGTCTCAAGGTCCCACAACTTCCGAAGGCAAGTTCTGTTCCATGGGTTGATTGTTCTCACTGTCAGAAAGTTTCTCCTTATTTCCAGACACAAGGTGCAGGTTGTGTTTCTTTCTTTGAAATGCTTCAGCAAAAGGGGCCCCAACCAGCAAAATTCTGGGACCCAGAACAAAGGATTCAACAAACGTTTATACAGTTTATACTGTAAGACCACACCTAGACTACTGCATCCAGTTTTGGTCACCGCACTATGAAAAAGATGTTGAGGCTCTAGAAAAAGTGCAGAGAATAGCAACCAGGATGATTAGGGGACTGGAGACTAAAACATATGAAGAACTGGTTGCAGGAACTGGGCATGGCTAGTCTAGTGAAGAGAAGGACCAGGAGAGACAGGAGAGCATCTTCCAATATATGAGGGGCTGCTACAGAGAGGAAGGAGGTCAAGCTATTTTCCAAAGCACCTGAAGGCCAGACAAGGAATAAAGGATGGAAACTGATCAAGGAGAGAATGGGAGAGAAAGTCTGACCAATGAGAAGAATCAAGAAATGGTAAATGTCTTTGTTTATGAAAGTGTATTTCGGCCAAGGCAGCCTAAAAATCAAATCTGCCTTATATGCAGCTGCATGGCAAAGCTGGCTTTTGCAATTAATTAGAAGTCCACAAATCTTCTTATGCATAATGACACAAAGATCAGAAAGAAGGGGACTTGGAAAATGAGATTCAAGCAGCAGCCCTCCTCATTGTAGAATATCTTAGCTTTCTCCCTTCCCTCTTTTCCTATCTCTCCTCTCTCTTTCTCCTTTCTCTCCCCTCTCTCCCCTCTATCTCTTTCCCCTCTTTCTCTCACAACACACCTCTCTCCTTCCCCTCTCTCCTCTTTCCCACTCCTCTCTTTCTCCCCTCTCTCTCCTCTTTCACACACACCTCTCCTTCTCTCTCCCCTCCCCTCTGTTCTCTCTCTTCTCTCCTTTCTCTCACACACACCTTTCCTCTCTCTCTCTCTCCCCCTCTCTCCCTCTTCTCTCTCTGTCCCCTCTCCTCACACACACCTTTCTTCTTCTCTCCTTTTGCCCCTTGCCCCCCTCCTTTCTCCTCCCTCTTTCCCAGGGGTGGGATTCTACCAATTCGCACCTATTCACTAGAGCCAGTTGTTAACATTCTAAGCAGTTTGGAGAACCGGTTGTTACAAGAAATGACTGGCCTAATCCTGTAAGGAAGGCAGGAAGGAAACATTCTGGTGTTGCTTACAGAAACTGCCTCTCCATTAACCCTGATTACATTCTTGGCAGGACTAGACTTCCTGTCTCTGGAACTTCACTGGAATTTTTTTTCCTCCTTTGCTGGTACTTTGCTTGTGTGGAGAGACCATTCAAAGTTACAATGGCACTGAAAAAAGTGACTTATGGCCCTTTTTCACACTTACGACTATTGCAGTATCCCCACAGTCATGAGAGGCCAGGCGAGGAAATGTGTGCCTCAATGTGAGTGATATTGAGTTGGCCAGGCCCAACCTATAACATAACCATCAAGCTATGTCCACCCAGTCACATGACCACCAAGCCATGCCTACCAAATCAGTTGTTAAAATATTTGAATCCCACCCTTGCTGTTTCCCCTCTCGTCTCTCTCTCACACAGACCTCTTTCTTCTTCTCCCTCCTTCCTCCCTTTTTCTCCCCCTCTCCCTCTCTCCTCTCTCTCCCCCTCTCCTTCTCTCCTCTCTCTCCCCCTCTCCCCTTCTCCTCTCTCTCTCCCTCTCCTCTCTCTCTCTTTCACACACACCTTTTTCTTCTCTCTCTCTCCTCCCCCTTTCTCTCTCCTTCTCTCTCCCCTCTCTCCTCTCTCTCCTCCCCTCCCTTCCTTTTTAGGAAGCGGGTGAAAACTTTCTTCTACCGGAAAACCAGTTTGGAAGACAGAAGCATCATTAAAAAAAAAAGGTTAATGTTTTCTACATTTTGGATTTGACACAAGTTTTCGACACATTGTTCTTAGCTGGCAAAAAGTCGCTTGACCAAGCAGCATGCAAATGCTGCTTGCTCAATACATACCTGACTACAAATAAGTCACTCCTTTCCTTATGCTTGAGCCTTGATGGCCCGTTTTTGCTAGAGAAGGATTTTGCATTTGTCTCTGCCTTCTGCTTCTTTCCATGTCAGCTCAGCCTACATCAAGTGGGATTTGAAACCTGCTTCATTGCAGATGGCTATCTCAACCAGGGTTAGATCCCAGCTAGTTTTGATCATTCCATGTCCTCCTCCTCTTTCTCCTAGTCAGGAAGAGACATGACCTTAGCAGCAGGGTTTTCAAGGGCCCAAGGGATGCCTATCCAAGTTGGAGGAAGCAGAATAACAGAGTGGAAAGGGTCCTTGGCAGGAGTGGGCTGCTGGGGGTTTGCAGGGGTTACGGAGAGCCCATAGCAAAGATTCTGTGCAGTTTGGAGAACCCCCAAATCCCACTCCTGGCTGGCTTCTCCCACCCTACCCGACCCCTCCCAGGAGTCCTTACGCGACACATTTGGGATGCAGGTAAGTGCAGGGCACTTGCAGAGGTTTGGAGTGGGCGAAAAACGGGCCTGCCTGAAGTTTGGGAGGCCAGAAATGGGCCCATTTCCAGCTTCGAGAGAGCTTCCAGAGTCCAGGGAGGCTGTTTTCACCTTCCTAGGGGCTCAAGAAAAGCCTCTGAGGCCACACCCACCTTGCTAACATTTTGGAAGCCCACCCCTGGTCTGCTCTGAGGTCACCACTCACGCCCTTTGCAATAAGTTTGGAAGCCTTACCTGCCTCCCGTACAGCATCTGGACGATTTCGCTTGGAGATATGCCGCTTAAGCGGTGCTGGACCAGCACAACAGCACAGACAAAGTCATCTCGGCAACTGATAAATTGTTGCTGCAGGTAAAACGCATTGTCATCCCAGCATAACATTTGTGTCCGGATAGCAAAGCGTTCCCACAGTTGCAAAGACCGTCGGAAGCGCCAAGAGGAAGACGACATCACGGTGCGGTGCTTATTGTTCAAGATGGTTTGCATGAGGCCACAGGAAAACATATACCAAAAGCGGCTTAAGTCGGCCTCCCTGGCATAACGCCCATTATTCATGTGCCACAAAACGTCCATATCAGAAGGTAAGACCCAGCTGTACCTTATGCTTTCTTCTAACACTTTTGGTTTGGGGCTTGCCAATCTCCAACGACAGTAAATGAGGCTTAAGAAAGAGAGAAACCAAACATCCAGGAAGGCGAAAATAATGGCAACACCAAGACATACAAGGGAGAATAATATCAGCATCAACATATTGAAATATCAATGATCTTGGGATGGGAAGACGTAGTTCAAATCTTGAGTTGAAGTTGCAAGCTGAAGATTCACAAAGGAGAGAAGTTCCTCAGAGAGGATGATTCTCTTCTTCTTCTTCTTCTTCTTCTTCTTCTTCTTCTTCTTCTTCTTCTTCTTCTTCTTCTTCTTCTTCTTCTTCTTCTTCTTCTTCTTCTTCTTCTTCTTCTTCTTCTTCTTCTTCTTCTCTTCCTCCTCCTCCTCCTCCTCTTCCTCCTCCTGCTTGTCTTTGTCCTTCTCCTGCCTGAAGTGATTGCTCTGGGCTTCTTCCAAGACCTTTTTGACTCTTCACTGAACTTCATGTAGAATTCCGCCCACAGCTCCAATACTTCTTTGATGAAGCAAGAGATTGCCCTGATTGGCTTAAGCCAACGAAGCATTGTAACATCTAATTACAACTGCTAATTAATGTGCGGCAGGGAAGGCTGAAAAGAATTGTTCCTTCAGTTCTGCTTATGTCAGAGAACACAGAACCACAGATGTTGAAGGGACCTCAAGAGATCTTCTCATCCAACCCCTTGCTCAGCTTAGGAGACCTTTTAACATCCCAGTCAAATGATTGTCCAATCTATTTTTGAAAACTTTCAGTGATGGATGGCCCAAAGGTGCTTTTTTCAGGAGGCAACTGGACTTTCTTGGGTTTTTTTTCTTTTGAAGATGTTTTGCTTCTCATCAAGAAGCTTCTTCAGCTCTGACAGGATAGTGGGGAATGGAAGCAGGGGTGGTATTCTACCAATTTGGACCGGTTGGGCTGAACTGGTAGCTCTGATAATCACCAGGGACCGAACTGGTTTTCTCCGACGATCAGCTTCTGGGCTCCCCCCACAGGCCCCAGCTCCAAACTGACTTCTATTTCCAGTTTTTCAACCTCAGCAGCTTCATGCACCACAGCCGATTTATTTATTGATTTATTTATTTATTTAATTTACAAATTGTTTAATTAAACAGATTGCTGTGTGTCACCTGTTTTACACACGGGGCTTGCAGGAGAAGGTGAGTTTCAAACGCATGCATGCAAAGCGTACACTCACATCGAACCAGTAGGAAAATTTTGAAAAACCCACCACTGAACGGAAGGATCCTGTCACTATCAGGATGGTGAAGCTGAGGGAAGCTTCTTGGATGAGAAACATCTTCAAAAGGGGCAAAACAAAAAAACAACAACCAAGAACGTCCAGTTGCCTCCTGAAAAAGCACCTTTGGGACAACCATGACATTGATGACTGAGAATCTCTACAGACTTTCAATGACAGAGCACCCACATCTCCAGGAGATAAGCTATTCTATGGAGTAGTTGTTCTCACTGTCTGGAAATTTCTCTTTACTTCTAGATTGGATCTCATCCACCCATTAATTTTGGTCCTGCCCTCTGCTGTTTTGGAGAAGTCAATCCCCTATTCTCTGTGACAGCCCCTTGAAATAAAGGTAAAAGTAAAAGTTCCCTTTGCACCTACGTGCTGGTCATTTGGGCGTTGCTCTTCTCTGTTACAAAGCTGAAGAGCTAGCGCTCTCTAAAGACGTCTCTGTGGTCATGTGACCAACAGGACTAAACACCAAAGGCACACGGAACGCTGTTATCTTCCCACCAAAGTGATCCCTATTTTTCTACTTGCATTTCTTACGTGCTTTTGAACTGCTAGGTTGGCAGAACTGGGACAAGTAACAGGAGCTCACTCCATTAGATGGTGCTAGGGATTCAAACCGCCAAACTGCTGACCTTTCTGATCGACCAGCTCAGCATCTTAACCACTGAGCCACCACGTTCCTAACCCTAGCCTTTGAAGTACTTAACCTAAGCCTAACCTAATCCTAAACCCAACCCTTGAAGTACTTGAATACAATTATCATGTCCCATGTAATGTAGAAATGGCTCCCCCAACTGTTCATCATTGGATTTAGCTGCCTTTATGCGAATTCAGCTCAACCCCATAGTCTTGAAGTCTTGTTTACCTGCATTTCTGAACACTCTGGAGATGATTAAAAAGCTTTACCAGAACAGAAGCCTCTACAATGATTATGGGTAAAAGGGGGAAAGAAAACCTACATTCAGGCAAAACTCTGAATCTTGATTTTAGAATCCTGGTTTGCGGAAGAAATAACACAATCCATGTGATATTATGCTTTGGAAATTATAGGTGGTCAACATCTCAAAAAACAACAATAACAACAATACCAAACCTCCACTGGAAGAATGAAATAGTCTTCTCTCACAGAAGAAGAGAATATTTGCAGCTCAGGGTTGAATGGAAAGATTCTTGGCGCTCTCTGATTTTGGCTCTTTTTGTGCAGAAATTTTATTACCATCATCAGCTAGCACTAATGATGTTACCTAATTTTGTAATCAAATCAAACTAACCAGTGGAATCAGCTCGCCTCCATAAGCTGTGGGTGCTTCATCACTGGAGGATATTGAGAAGAAACCGGAGAACCACTTGACTGAAATGGTAGAGGGTCTCCTGCTTGAACAGGGGGTTGGACTAGAAGACCTCCAAGGCCCCTTCCAACTCTGTTATTCTGTAATTTTCTGTAATCAAGGAGAGAAGCAACTTGGAACTAAGGAGAAATTTCCTGACAGTGAGAACAATTAATCAGTGGAACAACTTGCCTCCAGAAGTTGTGAATGATCCAACACTGGAAGTTTTTAAGAAGAGATTAGGTAATCATTTGTCTGAAAGGGTAGAGGCTTCCTGCCTAGGCAGGGGGTTGGACTAGAAGACCTCCAAGGTCTTATTCTATTCTATTCTATTCTATTCTATTCTATTCTATTCTATTCTATTCTATTCTATTCTATTCTATTCTATTCTACTCTACTCTACTCTACTCTACTCTATTTCTTCTCTTCCATTCCTTTCCATTCCATTCCATTTCATTCCATTCCATTCTATTTCTATGTCTGCAACAAAACAGTCAAACTCAGAAAACACCAAGGATCTCTCAGTCTCTCCCTCTCTCTCTCCCTCTCTCCCTCCACTGCAAATCTTAATTACATTAAGCCTCCTTGTGTCCTAAGGTGACTTTCATTAATCCTCACCCTAAGTCCAAAGAGAAGGTGGGAAAATTGCCAACATGCTCAAAATAAACCACAAGAAGCTTTAACAGGACAGATGAACTTTGATAACTTCCTTTGTACAGCTTTAACAGAATAAAGGAAGGGACCTTAGAGGTCTTCTAGTCCAACCCCCTGCTCAAGCAGGAAACCCTATACCATTCCAGACAAATGACTGTTCAATCTCTTCTTAAAAACCTCCAGGGATGAAGCACCCACAGTTTTTGGAGCCAATCTGTTTCATTGGTTAATTGTCCTCCCTGTTAGGAAGTTTCTCCTTAATTCCAGGTTGGTTCTCTCCTTGATGAGTTTCCATCCATTGCTTCTTGTCTTGCCTTCAGGAGCTTTGGGGAATAATTTGATCTCCCTCTTCTTTGTGGCAGCCCCTCAAAATATTGAAAGGCTGCAATCATGTCGCCTCTGGTCCTTTCTCGATTTCAAACTGGATTTTCTTCTTAAAGCTCACAGTTCAATCTGTTCAATTGGTAGTGATGTTAAAAAGATCCAAAGATGTCACTGAAGATTTGCCTGCCCCCTCCCTTGTTACAGGTAGTCCTTGACTTAACGACCACAAGTGAGCCCAAATTTATGTTGTTAAGCAAGACATTTAAGTGAATTTTGCCACATTTTACTGACTTTGGAAAATAAATTGGCCCCCTCCTCTTTTGGTAGCCTCTCAAAATACTGGAATATTGCTATCAGATTTACAGAGCTGGAAGGGACCTTGGAGGTCTTCTAGTCCAGCCCCCTGCTCCAACAGGAGACCTATACAATTTCAGACAAGTGGCTGTCCTCTCTTTTCTTAAGAACCTCCACTGATGGAGCACCCACAACACCTGGTTTTCCACTGGTTAGTTGTCCTCACTGCTAGGAAGTTTCTTCTTCATTCCAGGTTGCTTCTCTCCTATGTTGCTAAGCGAGACATTTAAGGGAATTGCGTTGCATATTACGATCTTTCTTGCTATGGTTGTTAAGTGAATCATTGACTGTTTTAGGAACACGGTTGTTAAGTGAATCTGGCTTCCCCAGATTATGACCTTGCAACCTCCATAAACAGGAACCAGTTGCCAAGTATTTTTCTTTGGTTGTATAAAGAGAGGCATAGAATCAAAATCATATGAAGTCTTAGTACTGTTTTATAAAGCCTTAGTAAGGCCACACCTGGCATACTACATCCAGTTTTGGTCACCACATTACAAAAAAAGATGTTGATGCTTTGGAAAAAGAGCAAAGAAGAGCAATTAAGATGATCAAAGGCCTGGAGACATATTAAGAACGATTGTGGAAACTGGATATGGCTAGTCTAGAGAAAAGAAGAACTAGAGGGGACATGATAACAATATTCCAGTATTTGAGGGGCTGCCATAAGGAAGAGGGGGTCAATTTATTTTCCAAAGCACCAGAGGGCAGGACAAGAAGCAATGGATAGAAACTAATCAAGGTGAGAAGCAACCTGGAATTAAGGAGAAACTTCCTAACAGGGAGGACAATTAACCAGTGGAACAGCTTTAACTTCAGAGGTTATGGGTTCTTCATCACTGGAGGCTTTCAAGAAGAGACTGGACATCACTTGCCTGAAATGATACAGGATCTCCTGTTTGAGCACGGGGTGGACTAGAAGACCCCCAAGGTCCCTTCCAGCTCTATTCTGATTCTGGTTCTGACTCTTTGCTCTGCTCCTTCAGGAAGAAAGGCAGCTGACTTAACACATTGTTTTAGTCATATTGTAACAGTCACTAAAACGAACGATTGTTAAATCAAGGACTATAGGGTCCCTGACTTAGAATAGAATAGAATAACAGAGTGGGAAGGGACCTTGGAGGTCTTCTAGTCCAACCCCCTGCTCAGGCAGGAAACCTTGTACCACTTCAGACAAACGGTTGTTCAATCTCTTCTGAAAAAGTTCCAGTGTTAAGAGAATTCTGGAGGCAAGTTGTCCCACTGACTAATCGTTCTCACTGTCAGGATGCTACTCCTTAGTTCTAATGGGGTTTCTCCCCTTGATTAGTTTCCATCTATTGTTTCTTGTCCTGCCTTCTGGAGCTTTGGGGAATAGCTGGAGACCCCCTCTTCTTGCATTTGGTGACAGTTCCAAGAGTTACGACGACATTGAAAAAAAAAAAATGACTTAGGACCAGGGGTGAGATTCAACTGGTTCAGACTGGTTTGAGCAACCCAGATGTTAAGTTTTAATTTGAGATTCCCAGGAATCTCCACATGGCCCATTTTTGATGCAGGTAAGTGCAGGAAGAGGAAAAACAGGCTTTTCGGAACTACCGGAAGTCCAGGAACGAGCCGGTTTCTGGCTTCTGTAGGGCCTCCAGATTCGGGGGGAGGCCATTTTTGCCCTCCCAGAGGCCCGAGGAAAGCCTATGGACTCTGGGGAAGGTAAAAAACAGCCCTCCTGGAAATTCCAGTAGGCCACGCCCACCCAGCATCTGGGCAGTGAACCAATTGCTGGGATTTTTGAATCCGACTCCTGCTTAGCACCATTTTTCACACTTTATGACCACTGCAGCATCCCCGTGGCCATGTGATCAAAAGTCAAAAGTTGGGCAACTGGCATGTACTTACGACGGCTGCACCGTCCCAAGGTCACATGATCCCCTCTTGCAACCTCCTGACCAGCAAATTCGATGGAGAGACCAGGTCCACGAAACCACCATGTTGCTAAATGATCAGCTGCAGTGATTCGCTTCACAACGGCGGTCAGGAAGGCCATAAAATGGGGCAAAAGCCACTTAGCAAATGTCTCACTTAACGATGGAAATTTGGGGCTCCGTTGTTGCCGTAAGTCGAGGCCCACAGTACTGATTTAAACAGTGGGGCTGACTTTTCTTTTGTCACAATAAGACAGTCCAACCTTGGGGTGGAATAGGGCAGCTTCCGTCCAAGCAATACATGGATAAGTTCAACTCACAGAGTAAGTTCTGAGTTGCTCACTGAGTTAGTAATTCCAAAGGCTTGAATTGATCGGAGCCATGGGATTTTGAAGGAGCCTTCCAGAGCCCCTGGAACTTCAACTCCCAGAATGCTCTGGTTGTGGCTAAGGATTCTGGGAGTTGAAGTCCCCTGTGGAAGGGGCTACTCTAGATGGGGAAAGTTGATTTGGCAGGGAAGAATATTTAACCTGATTTCTATGAAAAACTCATAGGAAACCGATTTGCAGAAAAGGATCTTCTCCCCATGAGATCTGCCAGAAATGAAGGTTTTTTACCCCCATAATTGGATCTGGTTAAGACAAATACAGGCAAAAACAGCAGCAGGAAATATTTTCACAGCCCTGTTAAACCATGTTTAGTGTTTATGTCTGGAGGGAAAAATTCCAGAGACGGAATAAAGAATGCACGACAAAAATGGCTTGTATGGCAATATCTTTTAATGTTTTAACTTTAAATGTTCTTAACCTTAACTTTCTAATTGATATTTTGTGATGTCTTAAGTCGCCCAGATTGGCTTGACAGTGAGTGTGTAAGGGCTTTTCCTATAGATTTAACTTAATTTAATAAATAAAAAATAAATATATATTTAAAAACAAGCTTAGGTATTTAATATCCCTGAATATTTCTATAGTGCAATAGAAGAACAAACATTTCAAGATGCCAAATGCTTTGATTCAAGCCAGGTTAATGTAAGGATGTTTTTGGAATGGAGGGAAAGATTTACTAGTGCTTGAGTGGAAATAAATATGGAACAGAAGGAAGAGATGAAAATATCTGGCAAAAGGAGAAGGGAATGGAAGGGAGAAGAAAAGGGGAGGGGAGGGAGGGGAGAAGGGAAAGAAGAAGAGGAAAGAGAAAAAGGAAGAAGAACAAGAAGGAGGAAGAAGAGGAAAGAGGGGAGGAAGACAGGAGTAGAGGGGAGAAGAAAGAAAAGAGGAAGAAGAGGAAGAACAAGGAGGAGGAGGAGGAGGTGGAGAGAAGAGATCAGGGGGAGGAGAGGGGAAGTGGGATAGGATACGAGGAGAAGAAGGGAACAGAAGAGGGGAGGGGAAGAGAAGAGAAGGGAAGAGAAGAGAAGATGGAAGAGAAGGGAAGAGAAGAGAAGAGAAGATGGAAGGGAAGAGAGAAGGAAGAGGAAAGAGGAGGAGGAAGAGGACAAGAAGGAGAAGGAAGAGGAGACGGAGGAAGAAGGAAGAGGGGAGGAGAAGGAAGGAAGGAGTAGAGGGGAGAAGAAAGAAGAGTAAAGTGGAATAGGAGGAAGAAGAGGAAGGAGAAGGAGAGAACAGGGGAGGGGATAGGAGGGCAGGAAAGGAGAGAAGACAGGAGAAGAGGAGGAGAGAACAAAAGACAGGAGAAGAGGAGAGGAGAGAAGAGAAGACAGAAGAGAAGAGGAGGAGAGGAGAGAACAAAAGACAGGAGAAAAGGAGAGAAGAGAAGAGAAGACAGAAGAGAAGAGGAGGAGAGGAGAGAACAAAAGGCAGAAGAGGAGAGGAGAGAAGAGAAGACAGAAGAGAAGAGGAGGAGAGGAGAGAACAAAAGGCAGAAGAGGAGAGAAGAGAAGACAGAAGAGGAGAGAAGAGAAGACAGGAGAAGAGGAGAGAAAAAGAGAGGAGAGGAAGAGAATTAAGAAGCAACTTTCTCCTTTGTAGAACTGGCATGCAACTGAGTTTAAACTCATCGTGGTCATCATGCCATTTTAAGAACGGAGTCTCTTCCTTTCTCTTGGCCTGGCTGAAAACCACAAAATTCACTTGTGTTACTGCTGTCTAAAGCGGCTGCCAGGGGCTACACACGAGCGTTGAACATGAGTCCTGATGAGGAGAGCAGTTGCTTGGATATCTGCCCCCTCTTTCCCGGGGGCCTTTGGAGCTCCTGCCCTCCATCCAAGTGCCCAATTGGGGTATATTGACGAGAACCTTCAAGTCCAGCCATTCCAGCTTTTCCTTCCGGTGCCCACAGCCAAGAAGAGATGGCACATCCTGCCTGATCCTTTGGGAATGGAGGCCTGGTCTGGAAGATGGTTGAGGGAGATGCCTCATCAGGGGGCTTTGCTCTTTTCTTGGACGTTGCTTTCCATCCTGAGGTTCTGGCTGCTGGCTTCGTTGTATCTCAACCAATGTTGGATCTCTTCTGACAGGGCTGGGGATTCAACCTGCAATTCAAACAGGAGAAGGAGGAGAAGAAGAAGGAGAGGGAGAGGGAGAAGGAGAGGAAGAGTTAGAAGGAGAGGGAGAGGGAGAAGAAACATCAACAAATGTAATATAATATGTATTTATAGCCCACCTTTATTATTTTAAGAAATAATTCAAGGCAGCAAATATAGCCTATTTTCCCCACAACAACAACCTTGTGACGTGGGTTGGGCCGAGGGAGGAGGACTGGGCCAAAGTCACCCAGCTGGCTTTCGTGACTTAGGCAGGACTAGAACTCACCATCTGCTGGTGATTGGCCCAAAATCACCCAGCTGGCTTTCGTGACTTAGGCAGGACTAGAACTCACCATCCGCTGGTGATTGGCCCACAGCCACCCACCCAGCCTTCACGCTTAAGGTGGGACTGGAACTCGTGGTCTCCTGGTGATTGGCCCACAGTCACCCACCCAGCTTTCTTATTGCATAGGTAAAATTTATGATAGCCCAGTTCTCTGTTCCTTTCAGCCAGATTAAAATGCTGGCATTTCAAATTACGAAAACAAGTTTTGGACTGTCCCTCCTGGCTCATATTTAAGTGATTGTCCACTAGGATTCCAACATCCTTCTCACAGTTACTGCTATTGAGTGAGATACCGTACCACCTATACTGCACCTGCATTTTGGCTTTTTTTTGCCTAAATGTAGAACCTTACTTTTTTCACCATTGGATTTCATTATGTTAGATAGTGCCCAATGTTCAAGTCTGTCAAGATTGGGTACAATGGGAACTCAACCGTGCCACATGGCAGGGGTACTCTATAACTGGAACCCTCGTGTTCTTAGAACTCTGGTTCTTAACTTCAGCAACTTTAAGAAACATGGACTTCAACTCCCAGAATTCTCCAGCCTCTTAGAGGTGTTGAGGTTAAGCAACACTTATCTTAAGAGGTTCTATCTGACTCAGATTCACCTCCGATGGCCAGGTGGAAAACCATCAGTAAATTCTTTAGACTATGGAGCTGGTGGCCCTCCAAAGGTTGTATCTTCTTCTCATCTCTGGTGACATTTTCTCCCAAGGCTTTATTTTGATTTATAATGCTTGGGTAAGACCACACTTGGAATACAGCTTCCAGTTGAGATTCTAGAAAGAGTGCAGAGAAGAGCAACTAAGATGATTAAAGAGCACCATGGAGCACTGCACACCAGAACAACTAGACACAAGGACAGTTTTTTTCCCCAAAAGCCATCACTCTGCTAAACCAATAATTCCCTCAACACTGTCCAACTATTTACAAAGTCTGCACTACTATTACTATTAATCTACTTATCACCCACCCCCTCCCACTTGTGACTGTATGATTGTAATTTTGTCCCTTGTATCCTTACGATTTATATTGACTGTTTCCTAGTATGATTTGATTGCTTATTGTACCCTATGACTATTATTAAGTGTTGTACCTGATGATTTTTGACTCCTGGCGAATATATCTTTTCTTTTATGTACACTGAGAGCATTTGCACTAAGACAAATTCCTTGTGTGTCCAATCACACTTGGCCAATAAAGAATTCTATTTCTATTCTATAGGCCTGGAGACAAAAATATGTGAAGAAGGATTGCAGAAATTGGGCATGGCTAGTCTAGAGAAAAGAAGAACTAGAGGGGACATGATAGCAGTGTACCAGTATTTGAGGGGCTGTCACAATGAAGAGGGGGTCAACTTATTTTCCAAAGCACAAGAAGGTGAGACAAGGAACAATGAATGGAAACTAATCAAGGAGAGAAGCAACCTGGAATTAAGGAGAAACTTCCTAGCAGTGAAGACAATAAACTAGTGGAAAACCAGAAGTTGTGGGTGCTCCATCAGTGGAGGTTCTTAAGAAGAGACAGGACAGCCACTTGTCTGAAATTGTATAGGTCTCCTGTTGGAGCAGGGGGCTGGACTAGAAGACCTCCAAGGTCCCTTCCAGCTCTGTTAATCTTATAGCAATATTCCAGTGTTTGAGAGGCTATCAAAAGAGGAGAGGGGCAATTTATTTTTCGTAAAATGTGGCAAAATCTACTTAAATGTCTCACTTAACAACATAAATTTGGGCTCACTTGTGATCATTAAGTCAAGGACTACCTGTAACGGGGGAAATCTTTAGTGACACCACTGGAGGATATCACTTTAATCTTTTTAACGTCCCTCCAGATTGAACCGATTAAACTGTGAGCTTTAAGAAGAAAATCCAGTTTGAAATCGAGAAAGGACCAGAGGCGACATGATTGCAGCCTTTCAGTATTTTGAGGGGCTGCCACAAAGAAGAGGGAGATCAAATTATTCCCCAAAGCTCCTGAAGGCAAGACAAGGAGCAATGGATGGGAACTCATCAAGGAGAGAACCAACCTGGAATTAAGGAGAAACTTCCTAACAGGGAGGACAATTATAGGTAGTTCCTGACTTACGACAACAATTGAGTCCAACATTTCTGCTGCTAAGCGAGACGGCTGTTGCGATTTTTGATCCGTTTTATGACCTTTTTTGCTACGGTTGTTAACTGAATCTGGCTTCCCCATGGATTTGGATCGACAGAAGATCGCAAAAGGGGATTAAGTGAGCCCAGGACACTGCAATCCGTCATACATACGAGTCAGTTGCCCAGGATGTAAATTTTATCAAGTGACCCTGGGGAAGCTACAATGGTTGTTCAGTGTGAAAAAATGGCCATAAGTCTCTTTTTCTCAGGGCCGTTCGGTCACTAAATGAACTGTTGTAAGTCGAGGACTACGTGTGACCAGTGGAATGGCTCCATCCCTGGTGGTTTTTAAGAAGAGATTCGACAACCATTTGCCCAGAATGGTATATAGACACACACACATTACACACAAATTCCTTGTGTCTAATCACACTTGGCCAACGAAGAATTCATTCATTCATTCATTCATTCATTCATTCATATAGGTGGTCCTGCTTGAGCAAATGGGTTGGATTAGAGTAGGGGTCTTCAATCTTGGCCACTTTAAGCCTGGTGGACTTCAACTGCCAGAATTCCCCTGCCAGCTTCGCTAGGCTTCAACTCTATGCCTGCTTTACACTCTTGTAATCTCTGTAATCTCTCCCCTCTAAGGGAGTAGCAGAGCAGGCATGGTTGAATGGGGGAATTCTGGGAGTCGAAGCCCTCTGGGCTTAAAGCAGCCAAGGTTGGAGACCCCTGGACTAGATGACCTTTTAAGGTCCCTTCCATCTCTCTCATGCTCTGCGACCTCTCAGCCTTTGGGACCCAACCTTGGCACCTGTCGGTCCATGCACCCAGCCCTTCAGGCCCTCACCTTCCGCCGGCACACCTGCTCCACCGCCGTGCCCGGCGTGGTGCCCGCCACGTGTTGTCGCACCAACAACACGGCGCAAACGAAGCCATCCCGGGCGCTGATGAAGCGCTGCTCCAGGAAAAAGGCTCGGTGGTCCCAGCCTCGGATGCGCGTCCGGATGGTGAACCGTTCGAACAGGTGCAGCGAACGCCGGAAGCGACAGCAGGAGGCGGAGAGCATGGTGTGGCCCCCGAGGGCCCGGATGGCTTGGAAGAGCCCGCAACGGACCATGTGCACGCAACGGGCCATGTCAGCCTCGCGGGGGTAGCGGGCGTTGTTCATGTGCACCAGGAGGTCCAAGTCGGAAGGCAGCACCCAGCTGAGGAACTGCTGCTCTTGCAAAGGGTCGGAGAGTCTGGGCAGCAGCCACCTGGCGTACAGGTAAGTGAAGGGCATCCTCAGCAGGTACCAGCCATCCAGGCAGGTGAAGAAGGTGGCAGCCGCCGCCGCCCCACAGATCAGGAGCAGCGTCGACATGCTCAGAGGCTCACCTGGGCCCAGGTGATAGGATGCTCGCATGCAAACCAGAGAGGTGGAGGGAGGACTTTGGCTAGCACGGTGCTAGCAAAGTCTTCCGGTTTGCTGATGCAGCTGAGGGATGAAACCACTCTGCACCGGGTGAGGGATGAACCACTCTGCACCGGGTGGGGGGGGCGGAACCTCCAGCTCCTGCTCCTCTCTCCCCCCCCTTTTTTATTACTTTAATCCGCCCTTTGGTTTCTTCCTGCTTCCCAGCAACGTTCAGCTCCTCCTTTCTTGCTTAAGTCAGCTTAAGTCAGCCCGCAGTGCCCCCTGGTGGCTCCCCTGCTCCCTGCAGCGCACCCAGCCAAGGCATGGCATCCCTTTCTTTCTCTTGCACCATAAACTGTATTTATGGAAAGGATCCGCGGTGCTATTCTGTGAGCTGCTTCGTCGGGCAAGATTGCAAAGATTCACCGAGGACTTGAGAGGGCCGGATGGGATGATTGAAGGGGTGGCCATGTAAGGTACACATTATGGAAGTTGGGGTGTGTGGGGGGGGGGGGGCGACGCTGGAATGAAAAAGGGTTTTGTTTTTTTTAAATTGAAGAAAGAATAGGCGTGAGGCATGTGTCTTGAGAAGCCCGCATTCATTCATTCATTCATTCATTTATTTATTTGTTTTCTTTTGATGGCTTTGCTTTTTTTAAAATTTCCATTTTAACTGTGTATTTTTCTAGGGGGAAAAGAAGGGAGGGATGGAAAAGGGAGGAAGGAGGAAGAAAAAATGGAGGGAGGAAGGAATGAAAAAGGAAGGGAGGGAGGGATGGAAAAGGGAGGGAGGGAAAATGGAGGGAGGAAGGAATGAGAAAGGGAGGGAGGGATGGAAAAGGGAGGGAGGGAGGAAGAAAAAATGGAGGAAGGAAGGAAGGAAAAAGGGAGGAAGGGAGGGATGAATGGATGGAAAAGGGAGGGAGGAAGGGAGGAAGAAAAAATGGAGGAAGGAAGGAAGGAAAAAGGGAGGAAGGAATTGATGAAAGGAAAAAAGCAGCCTTGCCCTTTTGCGATAGGCAAAGTTCTTCCTTTTGTGGATTCAAATTTCCCAGCTGGGAGACATGCGAAATAATTTGGTCAGCTGCGTTGAAAGTCAGAATCAGTTTATTAATAGGAAGGCAGGTAAGAAATCTCACAGCGTTCCTAGGATTAATCTAATAAGTGAGTAAGAAACCCTCTCTTTTATACATTTCAGATCCTTTGATTTTGTAAGTGTGAACTCTTGAAGTCTTTGATTTGTGTGTGTGTGATGAGTTCCTGTCTCTTGATATTGGGATTTCTTCCTGGGATCTTGATAAGAGTAATTGTTTTATAGTAGCTGTTTGTTCCTGAGTTTCCTGTCCTGCCTTTTGGTTCGCTTTTCCCAAGTTTTATAGCTTGCTATCTATTTGATTTCTATGGGAAAGGATCTGAGCTAGTTTGTGAAGTTTTTTCTCTGTATCTCATGTCTGTAATTTTCTCCTTTCTTTTGTTGTGAAAAACTGGCACCAGCTATTTTAATAGCCCTACTTGACAAACGTGGGGGCTGTTTTGCTAGGAGAGCAGGGGGAAATTGAAACTTCCAACAGAATGAAGGAAGAAAGGAAGAAAGGAAAAAGGGAGGGGGGAATGAAAAATGGAGGAAGGAGGGAGAGAGGAAAAATGGAAGGAGGAGAGAATGACAAGAGGAAGGAAAAATGGAGGTAGGGAGGGAGGAAGGAAAGAAATCCTGATTTACTTTAGGGGTTGGTGGTGATTTACTCACCGCCCCGAGTCCCGCTTTTGAGAGAGGGGTGGTATAAAAATCTAAAAATAAATAAAAATAAAATAAATAAAATTTCCCCTCTCTCTGCATCAAGATTTTCACATTTGCAAACACTTAACCCTTCATTGCCGCGCTGACCCATCAAACGGAAGATTTGAAATGTTTACTGTAATGCGGGTTTTTTAAAACAAATAAATAAATAAATTCAAACGATGTCCTGGTGTTTGAGCGCCGCCTGCTGTCAATGGAAAATCCATGCTTTTCAAGTGAATTTCTGCCTTCAGGTTTTTGTTATCTGATATGTACTGTGTGCAATTATTTTGACTCCTGGTGGGCGCCTGGGCAAGTCCCTGCTGGCAAGATTTTAGAAGCGGCGGTTTGCGGCCGTTGCGGGGTTCTTAGGGCTGAGAGAGAGTGACTGGCCCAACGTTACCCAGGTAGCATTGTGCTTCCGGTGGGACTGCAACGCAACGGAATGCTGGTTTCTAGCTAGTGTCTTAATAATTACAATACTAAACTGGTTCTCTTAAAGACTGCACCACTGAATGGTTTCTCTTTCTTTCTTTCTTTCTTTCTTTCTTTCTTTCTTTCTTTCTTTCTTTCTTTCTTTCTTTCTTTCTTTCTTTTTCATTCTGTCTCTATATTTCCTTCCTCTTTCTTTCTCTCCCCACTCCCCCTTTTCTTTCACTCTTTTCTTTCTCTCCTTCCTCTTCTTTCATTCTTTTCATTCTCTTTCCTTCCTTCCTTCCTTCCTTTCTTTTTTTCTGTCCTTCCTTCCTTCCTTCCTCTTTATTTTCTTTCTATCTTTCCTTTCTTTCTTACTATCTCTCCTTCCTTCCTTTTTTCTTTTTCTTTCTTTCTGTTTGTCAGTCCTTCCTCTTTCTTTTCTTTTCTTTCTCTTTCCTTTCTTTTTCTCTCTGTCCTCTTTCTTTTCTCTGTCACTCTTTCCTTCCTCTTTCTTTCTCTCCTTCCGTCCTCTTTTCTTTTTTCTTTCTCTCTTTCCTTCCTCTTTCTTTCTTTCTCTTTTCTTTCTTTCTTTTCTTTTCTTTTCTTTCTTTTCTTTTCTTTTCTTCTCTTCTCTTTCTCCCCTTCCCCCCCTCTTATCTCATCAAAACTCTACCAAGGGATTTAGGTCAAGAAGGTTGCTGCTTTATTTAACTTGGAAGAACTTTGGACTACCTGCCATCCATCCTCAAGTAATTCTTCAGCCTTCCTGATTAACTATTTACTTCCTTCATTGATGTTTATCTTCATACCTATATTTGTTATCTTGCACATGTTTGACAAACAAGTAAAATAAAATAAATAAAACTATCCCAGCTGCTGTTTGTACAGGTAGTCTTTGACTTAACTCATTTAGTGCCCATTCAAAATTACAACCCTCACAATTGTTTTTCGCAGTTACGACCATTGTGGCATGTTTTGATCATGTGATCGAAATTCAGAAGCTTAGCAGCTGCTTCATATTTACGACCGTTGCTGTGTTCCCAAGGTTACACGATCCCCTTTTGCGATGGTCTGGCTAGCAAAGTCAAGGAGAAAGATTCACTTAAGAACCATGATTGTACATTAACAACTGCAGTGATTTACTTAACAACCGTGACCAGAAAAGTCGTAAAGCAGGGCAAAACTCACTTAATGAACGTTTCATTTAGCAACAGAAATGTTGGCTCAAATATTGGTCATACGTCAAGGGCTACCTTGATTTATTTTCTGGATGTTTTTTTTTGTTTTAATTTAACAAAAAAATGTTTTAACTGTATTATAGTTTTAGAATTTTTCTGTATCCTGTACAGAGGTGGATTTGTAAGCTGTACAGATGCAGATAGATAAACTCAACAAGACATCCATAACAAAGTACATTTATTAATTCATCAGGTATCCTCATAACTCACATTTGTGATGAAGTTCTTCTATAATGACCAATCCTTTGTATTCTGCCTTGTAGGTAAAAAATGGTTATTTCCTAACCCATCCCGTAGTGATAGGAAGAAGCTACCATGAGTCGGTGAGTTCAGGCAGAAGTGAGGAAAAACTCCCCCAAACCATCAAGGGTCAAATTAGTGACCAATCGGGATTACAGATGTGGCCACGTGACATAAACTACATTTCCCAGGATACCTTTAACTACATTTACCATGATGCATTCCCTTAAGGGGACAGCTCACAATTGCTACCTAACTGTCCAATTCCCGTAGACTGACTGGGACGGCACAAGAATTGTAAGTTCCTCAGAATCACTTGACTATAGAAATCGAACAAAGAAACAACCAAGCTTCATTTAAAAACTTAATAGTACAAGGGAGAAATAATCGATTCCTGGTTTTATCTGCGTTCTTTGTCAGGCCCTCAAAAAATAACCGTACGTGTTTTACGTTACAACATCTTGCATTGAATTCATCGGACAGGTGGCCCTGAGAAGGACGGAGGCTGTTCCACACCGTGGAGGAATATTGGAAGCGGTGACTCCCTGGAAGCCCCAGAAAGACAAATCTTTATGTTTGGGAAGGGCAAATATTCCTCTTTGCTTTATCACAGGCAGCTCTGAAAATAACTTCAGGAGATCCTGTGTCCAAGTAAACAATATTTGGATCTGGTATGGAACAAAGATTTGATAGGTATATTTGGAAATATACTGCTCCAGGATTAGATAGACAACGCCCAATGGCATGTAGTAGTAGTAGGAGGAGGAGGAGCAGGAGGAGACAGGAAAAAAGAGGGAGCAAGGAGAAGGAGGACTGTGGGATCCTTGATGCTTTCTGAGCTTGGTTGTTTTCTTGCTGACATTTCATTACCCAATTAGGTAACGTCATCAGTGCTACAAGGGGTGGGGTTATGTGGGAAGGAGGAGGAAGAGGAGGAGACAGGAAAAAAGAGGGAGGAATGAAGAAAGACAAGGAACGAGAAGGAAGCAAGAAAAGAGAAATGAGGAAAGGCACACAGGCAGGCAGGCAGGAAGGAAGGAAGGAAGGAAAAGAGTAGAGAAGGAAAAGGAGGAAATGAAGGAGGAGTAGATAGATAAGGAGGAGGAGTAAGACAAAAAGGAGAAGGAGAGTATGTGCATTTCAACTATTGAATAGGAGCAAACTACATATGATATTACTAATGATATGGTCTTTTTTCTTCGTTCTTTTCCATTCTTCTGCTCCTAAAGACACTTCTACTCTCATCTCTACATCTTAAGAACCTCCCACAAGAAGAATCCAAGGTCCACGTTTGGGGTCTGGGGAGAGACGTCCTTTCCCCACAACCGATCCAGCGTCACCCTGGAGGGTTATCCTTGAAGCCAGAGCAGAGACAAGGCGAGGATGATGGTGAAGCTCAGGGCACTGAACTCCGCCGTGGGCGCCTGACCAGCTCCCACGTTGCACAAATCCGTGTAACAACAATAGTTGGGGTGATTGTCACCAATGGTGTCTGGCTCAGAGGGCACACAGTTCTTGGAGCAGGATTTGCTGACCGTGATGTTTCCAAAAAAAGGGAAACCTGGGGGGAGATCAGGAGTAAGAAGGGATAAGAGATGGGAGGGAAAAAGAAAAATAGTAATCCTTCAAGAGTGGGTTTTTTTGCTAACTGGGATGTTCGGAAGGAGCCCAGCCCATCATTAGGACAAACCAAGATTCTTCCTCTTAGTTAGTTGCACAGGCTGTAGGAAGAAAAACCCGGAGTTGTGGATTTAGATCTGGATCTGGATCACCCCCCAAGCTCAAGAGGGTCACATCCTATCCAATCAGGGACATTTTTAAGGGATCCCTCACTGTCCATTGAGAATTTGATCTCTCTCTTTTCTCCCTCTCTCACACATATTTTTTTCATAAATCAATAAATTTATTCTATCTATCTACTTATCTATAAATTTATCTATATCATCTTTACTTATCATTTTTCCTTCCTTCCTTCCTTCCTTCCTTCCTTCCTTCAATCCTTCCTTCCTTCATTCCTTCCTTCCTTCCTTCTTCCTTCTTTCCTTTAAATATCTCTATCATCCGTCTATCCGTCTATCTATCTATCTATCTATCTATCTATCTATCTATCTATCTATCTATCTATCTATCTATCTATCATCTTCACTTTGTCTTTCTTTCTTTCCTTCCTTTTTTCCTTTAAATATCTCTATGTGTGTATGTATGTATGTATGTATGTATGTATCTATCTATCTATCTATCTATCTATCTATCTATCTATCTATCTATCTATCTATCTATCTCTATCCTATCTGTCAGTCTCTGTCTATCTATCTTACACTTATTTATATTTCTTTCTTTTAAATATCTCTATCATCTATCTGTGTCTATTATCTTTACTTATTTATCTATCAATCTTTCCACCTTTTCCTTCCTTCCTTCCTTCCTTCCTTCCTTCCTTCCTTCCTTCCTTCCTTCCTTCCTTCCTTTCTTTCTTTCTTTCTTTCTTTCTTTCTTTCTTTCTTTCTTTCTTTCTTTCTTTCTTTCTTTCTTTATCTTTTTCTATCTTTCATCTATATCTATCATCATCTATCTAATATTATCTATCTAATATTATCAAATCAATGAATTTATCTGTCATCCACTTATTTATCTACAATCTTTCCATCTTAAACTTCCTCCCTCCCTCACCCTCTCCCTTCCTCAATCTTTGTATCTAGCATAAATCGGTATCTATCTTCACATTAATGCATTACTCTTTCCACAATAAATCAATAAGTTTGCCATTATCTATATATCATCTTCCCCTATTAATCTGCCAATCTTACTATCGTAAATGAATCAATCAATTGCTATCTATTTTTCTATCCTAATATTTCACTCAGTTTGTTTAATGGACTTATAGATGCCTGGCTGGCTCTGCTGTATCTTTAAAGGGAGAGCTATTAAAAGAGAGATGCCTGGCCTGGACCAGGCTTCCATTCCCATGTCTGTTGAGTTTGCACAACAAACTACAATCTACCTCTTTCCTCCCCACCACTTCTGTGTCGCTCACTAATTAACTGTGGTGATTCTCTTAACAACGGTGGCAAGGAAGGTCCTAACATGAGGCAGAACTCACTAATAATGGTCTCGCTTAACAACAGAAATTCTCTTCTCTTCTCTTCTCTTCTCTTCTCTTCTCTTCTCTTCTCTTCTCTTCTCTTCTCTTCTCTTCTCTTCTCTTCTCTTCTCTTCTCCTGTCCTGTCCTGTCCTGTCCTGTCCTGTCCTCTTCTGCATGGATCTCCAAACATGGCAACTTTAAGACTTGTGAACTTCAACTCCCAGAATTCGTCAGCCAGCCATGCTGCCTGGGGAATTCTGGGAGTTGAAGTCCACAAGTCTCAAAGTTGCCAAGTTTGGAGACCTGTGCTATATTGTATTTCTATTCTATTCTATATTGCATTTCTATTCTGTTCTATATTGTGTTTCTGTTCTATCCATGTTGTATTATTCTATTCTATTCATGTTGTACTCTCCTATTTTATTGACCCTATTCTTCGTGGCAGCCCCTCAAATACTGAAACACTGCTATCCTGTCATCTGTGGTTCTTCTTTTCACTAGACCGGACATTCCCAATTCCTACAACCATTCCTCTTATGTTTTAGCCTCCAGTCCCCTGATCATCTTGGTTGCTCTTCTCTGCACTCTTTCTAGAGTCTCCACATCTTTTTTACGTCATGGTGACAAAAACTGGATGCAGGATACCTAGTGTGGCCTTACCAAGGCATTATAAAGCGGTATTGACGTAATCTTGATTCTATCCCTCTCATTAATGCAACCTAGGATTGCACTGGCTTTTTCGGCTGCCGCCACATACAGCTGGCTCATCTTAGAATCCATACTATAGGTGTGCGCGCAGCATGGATTCTAAGGAGCCTTGCCACTAAAATGAGCAGAAAATAGCCAGAAAACCAGAGGTTGTATATTCAGCAGGTTCTGACCAGTTCTGGAGAACCGGTAGCAGAAATTTTGAGTAGTTTGGAGAAACGACAAATACCGCCTCTTGATTGGCCCTGCCGCCATCTCTTCTCTGCCTCCCATTGAGTCCCAGCTGATCGGCTGGGTCTCTTTTTGTTGCCCTGCACAGGAGAATGGAGCTGGAAAGCAGGTTAGTGGGGTGGGGAGGGAATGGGGATTTGGCAGTAACCTTCCCCCTGGAGTGGGGAGGGAATGGAGATCTTGCAGTATCCTTTCCCTGCCACGCCCACCAAGCCACACCACACCCACAAGCCACGCCCACAAAACTGTAAACTAGTAAAACTTTTGCGCATCCCACCATTGCCAGAAACCCATCAGCCACAGAAGAAATGAAAATAACTCTTGGCTGGCAGCGAGCTTCAAAGGTAAACCCCGGAGAGAAATAAGAGAAGCTCAACGGACAGGTGAGCTGGGTCTCTCACCTGAATCCACCGAGTGGACCGTCGTCTTGCAAGAGGTGGTGTTTGCTGGGCAGTGGGTGACAGCGACGCAGTAGCTAACATCCATGGGCTCGCTGCAGGTGTAACACCGCAAAGAGAAAACTGCAAGGCCAGAGAAGAACGTCAGAATCAGCAGGGTGAGGAGCGGGGGAGAGGGGTGTTTCCATTTCTATCAGGACTGAGATTTACATCTTGACAATCTGGCAAAATTTAACAGTTTAAGCACTTTTTAAAAACTTTTGTAAAGTTTTTTTTTTTTGTAAAGGAAGGTTTTAACCAGGTTTTTGATTTGTAGAATAATACATGCAAGGAATAGAATAGAATAAGGGGAGGGAGAATGGAATGGAATGGAATTGAACAGAATAGAATAAGGGAAGGGAGAATGGAACAGAATAGAATAGAAAATATGGAGTGGAATGGAATGGAATAAAAATGAAGGAAGAAGAGAAGAATAGAAACAGAAGAGAAGAGATATAATAGAAGAATAGAAATATAAGAGAAGATAAATAATAGAAGAGAAAGAAGAATAGAAATAGTTGAGAAATAAGAAAAGAGAATAGAAAGAGTAAAGAGAAATAATAGAAGAGAAGAATAGACAGAAGAGAGAGAGTTGAGAAGAGAAATAATACAAGAATAGAAACAGAAGGGAAGAAAAATAATAAAAGAGAATGGAAGTATAGAAATAGAAGAGAAAGGAGAGAATAGAGAAGAGTTGGAAGGTTGAATAAAGGTGCTTTATTCAAGAGGCAACGTGAATCCCTCCCATAGTCACATGATTACATCCAGACCCTTGGCACAACTGGCTCACATTTATGACGGTTGCAGTGCCCCGAGGTTGCGTGGTCCCCTTTTGCGACCTTCCGACAAAGAAAGCCAGAGGGGAAGCCAGGTTCGCTGAATGACCCGTGTCCCTAATTTAACAACTGTGGTGACTCGCTTAACAACGGTGACAAGAAAGGTCATAAAGCAGGGCAAAACTCACTTAACCAATGTCTCACTTAGCCACATAAATTTTGGGCTCGATTATGATTGTAAGTCAAGGACTACCTGTATATATTCTATAAAAGTAAAAAGCTGAGGTTTGATGTTATCTCCTTAATCTGCAGCACCAAAAGGAATCGGAAGTCAAAGATTTCTATTCCCTTCCTTCCTCTCTGTCCTACACTTCCCTTCCCTTATTCTCTCATTATTTTCTTTTGCATTTTCTATCATATTTTGATCAAATAATACAATTTCAAAACCAGGAGGAAAAACAAAGAACGTCTTCCTATATTGCTGATAGACAAAGATAAAACTCAAGGGTACAAGGAATCTGTTTGTAGAGCAGCTAAATTTGCCACTTAATCTGGAGTAAGTACCTGGAGTCCTTTTTAAATCAACTATGCAACGGGTTTTCTACATATCACCCTGGTTGAGTTTGCTCCGTAATCATAACTTTAGGGTGAACCACTGTTTCCCATTATCGGTAAAAAGAGTTCACACTTTCCTCCCACCAGTGTATTGATTTGTATTGTATATCTTAATGGGCATTCTTTACAACCCTACACCTTGCTCTTCAATGAATTTGATCCCAGAGACCAGTTCAATCAATCAATCAATCAGAAAAGAGCTGGAAGGGACCTTGGAGGTCTTCTAGTCCAACCCTTGGCTCACGCAGGAGATCCCGTATCGTTTCAGACAAGTGGCTGTCCAGTCTCTTCTTATTTAATTCTTGAAGAACTGGATAGCAGGGTTGGAAGGGACCTTGGAGGTCTTCTAGTCCAACCCCCTGCTCAAGAAGATAAACTTACTTTCAGACAAGGGGCTGCTCCAGTCTCTTCTTAAAAACCTTCACCCACAACTTCTGGTGGCAAGCTGTTCCACTGGTTAATTCTCCTCACTATCAGGAAGTTTCTACTTAATTCCAGGTTGCTTCTCTCCTTGGTTCATTTTCAACCAATGCTTCTTGTTCTGCCTTCTGGTGCTTTGGAGAATAGCTTGACAACCCCTCTTTTTTGGGGCAGCCCCTCAAATACTGGAAGACTGCTATCATGTCTCTCCTAGTCCTTCTTTTCTCTAGATTAGCCAAACCCAAATCCTGCCACTATTCTTCATATGTTTTAGTCTCCAGGCCCTTAATCAGCTTAGTTGCTTAGTTATAAATCTCTTAGTTCTTTACTCACAAATATCTGACCCTTTTTCCTTGCAAACATTTACAGCAAAATAACTAAATTGTCATGTCTGCATTTGTATATGTTGGTATTATTAACCAATTGGGAATCAGTTTACTTTACCAATCTTAATCTAAATGATGTCCTTAAGCACTTTTGCAAGGTTTAAAAATAAACTTGTATCTACTTATCATTCAGCTGTGTCTCCTCCTCCTCCACCACTGTTTCTTCTTCTTCCTCTTCCTCCTCCTCCTCCTTTCTTCCTTCTTTCTTCTCCTCTCTATCAGCATCAACTAGTTCCTACCATGCAAAGGCTACTTCTGAGGGACCACAATATAATTTTGTCAACCTATGAAGAAACCAGACCATCCTTGTCCAAGATCCAATGCCTTTTCTTTTTTACATTGCCCAAATATTTCTCAACAAAAGTTGATCTTACCAAGGTCTACAGATGCTGCAAAAATCAGCCAGGTAGCCAGAGATACTTTCATCATGGCACAGAAAGCTGCCACGCACCCGCAGACCTTCCGTGGTCTGAACTCAGCAATGCAATCAAAGAGAACAGGTTTGGTCAGTTAGCAAAAAGGTGATCTCCCTTGGACACAGCTCCACCTCCTGTCTTCTCCTCCCCCTTCTCTCTTCTCCAAGGTAAGTGCTCAAGAGGAAAAGAGGAGAAGAAAAGAGTTGGGTCAACAAAGCTTGGACCAGAATGGATACAAACATGAACCTTCAAGGTTGGTGAGAAGGTCCTTGATTGAGAACCCTTTGGATAGACCCATTAATTAGAATAGAATAGAACAACAGAGTTGGAAGGGACCTCTGTCTTCTAGTCCAACCTCCTGCCTAGGCAGGAAACCCTACACCACTTCAGATAAATGGTTTTCCAATCTCTTAAAAGGTGTTTTAGAGAATAGCTTGATTCCTTCTTTGTGGCAACCCCTGAGATATTGTAACACTGCTATCATGTCACCCCTAGTTCTTCATTTCATCAAACTAGACATACCCAGTTCCTGCAACCGTTCTTCACATGTTTTAGCCTCCAGTCCCCTGATCCTGTTTGTTGCTGTTCTCTGTACTCTTTCCAGAGTCTCAACATCTTTTTTTTACATTATGGCATATATGTAGTGGGGGGTTTTTTTAAAGGAGAAATGGGCAAAAACGCACCCAACCGGATTGAAAAATCAATTGAGTTTGATCTTCCCATTGTCTTCAAGGAGATGTCTTCATTTGGATTCCAACCCTGAGCAGAAATGGACTCTATGGCTCCAATCACACCTTCTCAACCTTAATTAATATGAAAAACCAAATCATAAAGATGCTGATTGCTGGAAAATGCATTTGGACTGAATCTTTCAGTCCATACAGATGGGGATCATTAGAATGCAGGGGCATGTGCGTCAAAGATCTCTGAATCGGATCAATTTTCCAATGAATCCATACAGACCCATCAGCTCCCTCATTTTTAAACAGGCTTCTCCAGCAATCTGCCAAAATTATTTAGCTCAACATTTCTCTCCCACAGTGGGCAAGCCAACACAGCAGTTATATATTGACTTCAATGAATTTTATACCATCCCTCAAAATTCAGGACCTTGTGGAATAAATTAGAATGGAATAGAATAACAACAGAGTTGGAAGGGACCCTGGAGGTCTTCTAGTCCAACCCCATGCTCAAGCAGGACACCCTATACCATTTCAGGCAGATGGCTGTTGAGTCTTTTCTTAAAAGCCTCCAGTGATGGAGCATTCACAATTTCTGGAGGCAAAGCTGTTCCACTGGTTGATTGTCCTCACTGTTAGGAAAGTTCTAGATTGTTTCTCTCCTTGATCAATTTCCATCCATTGCTTCTTAAAGTAAATTTAATGAATTCAATTCTTTTAAATCTAATAAATAAATTTAATTCTTAACTTTCATTCTTAAATTTTATTAGATTTCATTAATGAAATTTCCTCTATCAGATTTTAATTCAAGAATTGAATTCTTAAATTAAAATTTGATAGAGGAAATTTCCTTCTCCTCCTCTTCTTTTTTAAATCAAAAGTTTTAATTAAGTTATAGAGTGTTATAAAATACAAAAGTAAATAACAATGGAGAGGGGAGAAGAAATGGGGAAGTGAAGGGAGGAAAGATAGAGGGGAAAGAAAGAGAAGCATTGATTTCAGACTCTCTCTGTTACAGTAAAATAAGGCATTAACATCAAATCACTGCTTTTTTGCTTTTCTATAATAGTATGAACAAATGATTTCTATAAAGATCTACCAGTCTAATCTGTAAAACCCAAAATCAACATTTCCTTCTTTTCCACCTCAAGCATGAAGTTCAGAAATGGTTTCCATGTGGAAGCAAAAGTACTTATGTTCTTTCTTTAATCAAAGTTGCCAGTTTTGCCGTTTCTGCCAATTAATAATTAATTTAATTCTTAAATTAAAATTTGATAGAGGAATTTCCTCCTCTTTCTCTTCCTTCTTCTCCCAATTTTTTTTTCCTGCAAGTGTCATGGAGGGGATTGGATCCAGGGGTGGGTGGGCTTCAAAAATTTCAGCAATGGATTCTCTGCCCAGTTGCTGGGTGGTTGTGGCCATGGGTGGCCATGGGTGGCCATGGGCTATTCGGCCTCCTGAACCATGGATTTGGGGGGTTCTTCCAAAGTGCACAGAATCTTAGCTAGAGGCTCTCCCGAACCCCTGTGAATACCCAGCAGCCCACCCTTGGTTGGATCTCAAGTCCCCTTCCTTGGCATCAGATTCAGCAATGTTTTCTTCCAACTTTTTCTCAACCACATCAACCTGAAGTCCATTGATGAGGGCATCTTCTCCAGAAGCTTATTTTCTCTTGGTCTTCAAAGCGAAACCCAAACCAGCTGGAGATTCAAATCAGGACTTTCCTGTCTTCACAGGAATTTTTCTCAGACGTGAGCTCGGAGAGGCGCCTCCTTGAAAAGCATCTCTCTCGATTGCTCTTTGTGTCATCAATACCAACACTTACCTCCATGTCCAGCAAAGCCAGCGCAGATAAAATCTTCCAGGTTTAACATGAGCAATTGAACAATTTGCCTCCAGAAGTTGTGAATGCTCCATCACCGGAGGTTTTTTAAAGAGAGATTGGACAACCATTTGTCTGAAATGGTATAGGGTGTCCTGCCTGAGTGAGAGAGTTGGAGTAGAAGACCTCCAAGGTCCCTTCCAACTATTCTATTCTGTTCTGTTCTGTTCTGTTCTACTCTACTCTACTTACTCTCTACTCTACTCTACTCTACTCTACTCTACTTTCTACTGTACTCTACTCCATTCCAACCCATTCCATTCCATTCTCCCTTCCCTTCATCTATTCTATTCTATTCTATTCTATTCTATTCTATTCTATTCTATTCTATTCTATTCTATTCTATTCTATTCCAATTTCTATTCTATTCTACGCTACGCTACTCTATTTTCCCTCCAGAATCAGTCATATCTGTGCAGGTTTCCATTTCAAGATGGTGGGAAAGCATGGAACTTGTATGGGGTCCTTGGTGTTCTCTGAGCTTGGTCGTTTTCTTGCAGATAGGAAACATCATCAGTATTAGAAGGGAGTGTGGACTGTGGAGAGGAAGAGAAGGACTGATGTGTCTTTGGACTTTCTGAGCTTGGTGTTTTCTTGCAGACTGAACTAATAACATCATCAGTTCTAGAAGGGAGAGGGGTTTGCAGAGAAGAGGAGGAGGAGTAGGAGTATATAATCTCTGGTAATCTCTGAGTTTGGTGGTTTTCTTACAGACCTTTCATTACCCAACTAAGTAATACCATCAGTGCTAGAAGGGAGTGGGGTCTGCTCTCTGTACAAATGGCTTGCTCTATGAGAATTAATGAGAGTTCCTTGATTAGGCTGTTATTTACTGATCGATTATTCATCAGAATTGGTAATTCCTTGACTCGGGTAACATAACCAGTTCTTGGCAACTGTAGCCAGAGGGGATTCCACAAATCTAAGGATCTGTTCAATGGAAGAAATAGACCACCAAATAAGACAAATTGGGGGAATAGGGGAACGAAGGGCAGAAAGGCAGTTGAGTCAGCCAAACCATTTATTTCCTTCTCCTTTTAATACAATCCAATCTCATTTGCTCTTCCCAGACGAATGTTAACTGGAACCCAATTATCCTTTGAATTTGCTGAATTACATTTAAAAAAAGATCTGTACATATGAGAGGCAGTGCTGCAGTGAGCCAAAGGCATTCATTAGGCGAAATTGCTTGTAAAAACATGTATACCTTGGGGGAAGGAGGATTTGCCTACAAATATTAGTGTGGACTTTTTGCGTTGTAATTGCCATGCTAATGCAGGAATGGCTGAATTGATGCTGCAGCTGAATAAAATGAGGCTCCAGTTGAAGCTAAAATCATGAGCTGTGTCTGCAGCAGGCACGTTGCATGGAGGGCACCAGGGCAAGGCAGAGCAAGAAATCATCTTTAGGTGCCCTGATAGCTTTTAAAGTTACCTTCAGAAAAACGAATCTGTGCCTCGATGCAAATAAAGGCAAGAACAGGAGGCTAAAATATATATAAAGAATGGTTGCTGGATTTGGGTATGTCTGGTTTAAAGAAAAAAAGGACTAAGAGTGAACATGATAGCAGCCTTCCAATATCTCAGGGGCTGCCACAGAACACTGAGATTGAAGTGAAGATAGGCTGAAGGTACAGAAGGATCTTGAGAGACTTGAACATTGGCTGCTATCTCACAAAATGAATTTCGGTGGTGAAAAAAATAAGGCTCTACATTTAGGCGAGAAAAACCAAATACAGTAGAGGTGGTACCTCGCTCAATAGTAGCAACTGTGAGTGGGATCTGGGAGTCCTAGTAGACAACCACTTAATTATGAGCCAGAAGCGTGCAGCAGCTGCCAAAAAAGCCAACACAGTTCTAGGCTGCATCAACAGAGGGATAGAATCAAGATCACACAAAGTGTCAACACCACTTGATAAGGGCCTTGGTAAGGCCACATTTGGAATCCTGCATCCACTTTTGGTCACCACGATGTAAAAAAGATGTTGAGACTCTAGAAAGAGTGCAGAGAAGATCCACCAAGATGATTAGGGGACTGGAGGCCAAAACATAATGAAGAATGGTTGCCGGAGTACGTCTAGGGAAAAGAAGGACTAGGAGTGACATGATAGCAGTCTTCCAATATTTGAGGGGCTGCCCCAAAGAAGAGGGGATGTCAAGCTATTCTCCAAAACACCTGAAGGCAGGAGAAGAAGCAAAGGATAGAAACTAACCAAGAAGAGAAGCAATTTGGAATTAAGGAGGAATTTCCTGACAATTCGAATAATTAATCGGTGGGATAATTTTCCTCCAGAAGTTGTAAATGCTCCAACACTGGATGTTTCAAATAAAGGATTGGACAGCCATTTGTCTGAAATGGTATAGGGTCTCCTGTCTGAGCAGGAGGTTGGACTAGAAGGCCTTCAAGATCCCTTCCAACTCTATCATTCTATTCTATTCTGTCCTGTCCTGTGCCGTCCCATCCCTTTTAATTCAATTCTGTATTTTATTACGGTATTCTATTCTGTTCAGTTCCATTCCATTCTGTATTTTATTATTCTATTCTGTTTTGTTTTGTTTTGTTCAATTCCATTCCACTTCACTCCATTCTGTTCTGTATTTTATTATTCTATATTCTGTTCTGCTCTGCTCTGCTCTATTCTATTCTTTTAGGAGTGGAAATCTTTTATAAACCAAGGGATGAGAGTGATTAAGCCTACTTAATCCTCATGCCCTGTAAGAAGTAAATCAAGATGTTTCACACCACACCTTTTGGGGAACATTTATTTATTATTTTATTAATTAAACTTTTATACCGCTCCCTCTCCCAAAAAGGGACTCGGGGCGATGTACAGCCTACTAAAAACACACAATAAATAGATATAAATACAATTAAAAATACATTAAACAATTTGGTCCGGCTGTGTCCCATCTAAGGGATTCAATTAAAAATTAAAAACCAATAAAACCCCAATTAAAATTGAATTAAAACCAAAACACAGTTACTGGGCCAGGCCAGCCTGCTTAAAAAATAGGGTTTTCACTGCGCGCCGGAAGGTCAGGATATCCGTCATAGCCCGTATCTCCGGGGGGAGATCATTCCATAAGTAGGGAGCTCCCACAGAGAAAGCCCGAACTCTCGGGGCCGTCAGCCGGCAACGGCCAGGCGGCGGTACCCCAAGTAGGGCAACCCTGTGGGAGCGTACTGGGCGGCGGGAGGTTGACGATGGCAGTAGGCGGTCCCGTAAGTACCCAGGTCCCGAGCCATGGAGCACTTTAAATACCATCAGTACCACCTTGAATCGAATCCGGAAGGCCACAGGAAGCCAGTGCAGCCTGTGGAGAAGCGGTGTAACGTGGGAGCTCCGAGGGGCACCCACAATCACCCGCGCGGCTGCATTCTGGACCAACTGCAACCTCCGGAGACTCTTCAAGGGGAGCCCCATGTAGAGAGCGTTGCAATAATCCAGGCGGGAGATAACGAGGGCGGAAGTGACTGTGCGAAGTGCGCCCAGATCCAGAAAGGGCCGCAACTGGTGGATCAGACGAATCTGATAAAAAGCCCCCCTGGCGACGGCTGCAATGTGCTCTTCTAAGGACAGCCGTACATCCAGGAGGACGCCCAGATTGCGCGCCCTTTCCACGGGGGTCAAGACCTCTCCCCCCACAGCCAGCGAAGGAACCAGCTGGCTGTATCTGGGCGCAGGAAACCACAGCCACTCGGTTTTAGTCGGGTTGAGACGAAGCCTGTTATGACGCATCCAACTCCGCACGGCCCTCAGGCAACGGGACATCACTTCGACGGCTTCGTTGGGGTGGCCCGGGGTGGAGATGTACAGCTGAGTATCATCAGCGTACTGATGGAACTCCACCCCGAAGCCACGGATGACCTCACCCAGCGGCTTCACATAAATGTTGAACAGCAGGGGCGAGAGCTACCGACCCCTGGGGCACCCCACACAGTAGGGGCCTCGGGGCCGACCTCTGCCCCCCTGTCAACACGAATTGCGAACGGTCGGAGAGGAAGGAGGCGAACCACAGCAACACGGTGCCCCCCACTCCCAACCCCTCCAACCGCCGCAGTAAGATACTGTGGTCGACAGTATCAAAAGCCGCTGAGAGATCTAACAGGACCAGGACAGAGGAACAACCCCTGTCCCATGCTGCAAAATAGTGACATGATAGCAGTGTTCCAGTATTTGATGCGCTGCCACAAAGAAGAGGGGGTCCACCTATTCTCCAAAGCATCTGTAGGCAGGATAAGAAACAATGGATGGAAACTAACCAAGGAGAAAAGCAAACTGGAATTAAGGAGAAATTTCCTGACAGGGAGGACAATTAACCAGTGGAACTGCTTTCCTACAGAAGTTGTGGATGCTTCATCACTGGAAGTTTTCAAGAAGAGACTGGACTGCTGTCCAGAATAGTATAATCACAACAACAACCACAGCCACAACCACAACCACACCTTCTTCTTCTTCTTCTTCTTCTTCTTCTTCTTCTTCTTCTTCTTCTTCTTCTTCTTCTTCTTCTTCTTCTTCTTCTTCTTCTTCTTCTTCTTCTTCTTCTTTTCTTCTTCTTCTTCTTCTTCTTCTTCTTCTTCTTCTTCTTCTTCTTCTTCTTCTTCTTCTCCTCCTCCTCCTCCTCCCCTCCTCCCCCTCCTCCTCCTCCTTCCTTTTCCTCTTCCTCTCCTCCTTCTCCTTTTCCTTCTCCGCCTTCCCCTTCCCCTACTCATCATCATCATCATCATCAATCTTAGCCATTTTCTATCCACATGTTTCCAACCAGTATGGTTCTGAGCTTTCTTTTGCCAATTGGGCCTGCCATACTTTGCTGATGTCATCTTACAACAATTTATTTAGTGACCATTTGAAGTTATAATGGCACTGAAAAAAGTGACGTATGACCGTTTTTCACACTTATGACCGTTGCAGCATCCTCATGGTCATGCGACCAAAATTCAGACGCTTGGCAAATGACTCCTATTTATGAGGGTTGCAGCGTCCCGGGGTTACACGATCACTCTGGAGACCTTCAGACAAGCCAAATCAATAGGGGAGCCAGATTCACTTAGCAACCGGGTTGCTAACTTATCCACCTGCAGTGATTCACTTAACAACTGTGGCAAGGAAGGTGGTAAAACAGGGCAAAATTCAGTTCACAAACATCTCACTTACCAACAAATAATTTGGGCTCCATTGTGGATGTAGGTCGAGGACTATCTGTATAGGATTCCCTGCTTGAGCAGAGGGTTGGACTAGAAGACCTCCAAGGTCCCTTCCAACTCTGTTGTTCTACATCTGGAAAACCCTATTTTTTTCCATCTGATGTGAATGTACTTTTGGGAGTTGGCTGTACTTTCAGAAATAACATCTCATCACTCCTTATCGCCCATCCCCTTCCACTTGTGACTGTATGACTGTAACTTTGTCGCTTGTATCGTAATGATTTATATGGACTGTTTCCTAGTATGATTTGATTGCTTACTGTACCCTATGACTATCATTAAATGTCATGCCTGGTAATTCTTGACTCTTGACTAATGTCTCTTTTCTTTTATGGACACTGAGAGAATTTGCACCAAGGCAAATTCCTTGTGTATCCAATCACACTTGGCCAATAAAGAATTCTATTCTATTCTATTCTATTCTATTCTATTCTATTCTATTCTATTCTATTCTATTCTATTCTATTCTATTCTATTCTATTCTACTCTACTCTACTCTACTCTACTCTACTCTACTCTACTCTACTCTACTCTACTCCACTCCACTCCACTCCATTCCATTCCATTCCATTCTATGTGGGGAATGAATAATATTTTCCCCTTTTTTCTGATGATCCCGAATAGTTAGCACTGGCAAAACCAGGTGAATTGTGAGCTAATCAATCCATTTTCACCTTGTGTTTAAGAGAACACTTTTCTGATAGATGATACAAAAGCTCAGAGAAAGGAATGGGTGTGTCACCCATGATAGGTGCGGTCTTCTTCGGAGGTATTGTTTAGACTCAATCTGTCCTCGGAATGCCCAGACCTTCTAAAAACTAAAGAATGTTGCAGAGCCACAAAATTTTCTGAGGTGAATTCAGCGAAGTGGAAGCCACAGTTGCATTGTCTTCTAAGGGTAGAACTCTCGGAAGATTGGATGCCACCTTTGAGTGACATTTAGACTTTGTAGTTTTAAAATCTTTCTAATTAATCCTCAAATATGAGGTCCCTCATCTCTTCCCTGTTTCACCTTCAATTCTTATTTCAGTTTTATGAACTCCTTTTCATGTCCCTCCAATAGTAAAATTGATTCCATATTTTATGGTATTCTGATTCATCTTGATCCTTCAATTCTAAAGACAACCGATCCATTTTGGCGCATTGTAATATCTTATCAATCGTAACTTCCTCACTAAGAATTTCATTTGCATTCCAATTTTGGGCGAATATCATCCTTGCTGCCATCCTTTGACCCACTGTTTATTCACCAATAGTCCCATTCACTTTAATGCAGGGGTCCCCAAACTTGGCAACTTTAAGACTTGTGGACTTCCAACTCCCAGAATTCCTCCTCCAGTCATGTTAGCTCAGGAATTCTGGGAGTTGAAGTCCACAAGTCTTAAACCTGCCAAGTTTGAGGACCCCTGCTTTAATGGGACGGCTGATGATGAGGCCAGGGACACAATATAGTGAGGGACATGGCGGGCAGCAGGATGCCCACTAACAGGCACTGCCATGATGGATCTGAAATGACAGGAGCTGTTTAATATTATATTTATAAGCTGCTTAGAAGGTTTCCCTCTCATTTTTACTGCTTGCCCTTCCCCCTCACCCTTAGAGCCTGGTGGTACAGATCAGTGGTGGGATTCAATTTTTTTAAACTATCAGTTCTATGGGCGTGGCTTGGTGGGCGTGGCAGGGGAAGGATACTGTAAAATCTCCATTCCCTCCCCACCCCACTAACCTGCTTTCCAGCTCCGTTCTCCTGTGCAGGGCAACAAAAGAAGATCCAGCCGATCAGCTGGGACTACGGAGGCAGAGAATAGATGGAGGTAGGGCCAGTTCTCCAAATTACTCCAAATTTCCACTACCAGTTCTCCAGAACTGGTCAGAACCTGCTGAATACCACCTCTGGTACAGATGCCTTTCTCTCCAAACGATCATACAGTTTGTGGCACACATAGATTTACAAAATGATGGGATAAAGGAATATTCCAGAACTTGGTTTTGATTCATCTCATGGTTACTGGGAAATCATGTGAATGCATCCATGCAGGGCATGTTATCTCAGCTTTGCACAGATTGGATTCGTTGAATGAGTTGACCAAAAAGGTAAATATTTCAAGAATGTACAGCTTTGTGCTACATCACTTAGCTTTCATTTCATACTGAATAAAGTATCAATGTATCTTAAATAGAAATCTATCTTTAGATATATTTTTTTTACTGCAAAATCATTTTATTAAAATAAATTCGATAAAAATAAAAAAAAATCTGATTTAAATTTCAAAAAATCCAATTTAAATTAAAAAAAACCTGATTTTTTTATTTTTATTTTTTTTAAAAAGCATCAATTTTTATCCACCCTGGTTAAATGTCTATGGAGATTCTCAATCATCCAAGTCATGGTTGACCCAAAGGTTATTTTTCAAGAGGCAACTGGACTTTTCTGTTTTTTTTTTTCTTTGAAGACGTTTCGCTTCTCATCCAAGAAGCTTCTTCAGCATCTCCATGGTCATGTGAGCAACATTTAGAAGCTCGGCAACTGGCTCGCAGTTATGACGGTTGCAATGTCCCAGGGTCATTGGCAGAGGTGGGATCCAACGGTTTAACTACTGGTTCAGTGATTTACTATTTGCTTCCCTGCACACTGCGCGTGCATGTAAATCTTCGTCAGCTTGCTGCCTGGACAGCTGAGCAGCGCTGCGTGCAGGGAAGCAGCGTTTGAAAAAGCACTTTTTTCCTGCTTTTTCAACCACAGCTGTGCCTCGCAAGGCAGCTGAGGTTGAAAAACCAGGAAATAAAGGTCAGGTAAGAGCCCGGGCGGGCAGGCGGGCCACAACAGCAGCAGACATAGAACCAGTTCTATGTCTGCTGCTCTTCAGAGCTACCGGTTCTACAGACCTGGACAGAACCGGCAAAATCCCACACCTGGTCATGGGATTCCCCTTTGCCACCTTCTGAACAGAAATGTCACTAACTTAAATGCAGTGATTCACTTAACAACTGAACAAGATAGGTCGTCAAGTAGGCCAAAGCTCAATGGTCTTGCTTAGCAACAGAAATTTTGAGCTCAGCTGTGAGGACTTCCTGTAAAGACACCCATGAATTAAAGTTAGTTACTGGTGACTTTGGATGAATATATCTGTGCTACTTTCTTGGCAGTGTCCTTTCTACTATTTTCTTCTGGAAAGCCAACTTCCCAGACTGGCCTACAGCTCTAGGATTTCTTCTTGCTCTCCCATATCAATCACATTTGAGCTTTGCTTAAATTATTTTGTGTTCCAAATGGGAATGAAATGCTATCTTCTCTTTTATGTATATTGAGAGTATTTGCACCAAGACAAATTCCTTGTGTGTCCAATCACACTTGGCCAATAAAGAGTTCTATTCTATTCTATTCTATTCTATTCTATTCTATTCTATTCTATTCTATTCTATTCTATTCTATTCTATTCTATTCTATTCTATTCTATTCTATTCTATCACCTGCCAAATACTAATATCAAGCCACAAAAGCTGAGAGAGGCACGGATAGGGCTGGTGATCCTCTTCCAGTCTTCATAAATGGTCAGGATTGGATTCCAGGTTGCCCTCCAGAAGTTATAATTCCAATTTCAGGCAATAAGGGTCAATGATGAGAGATGATGCCCAAAAACATCACAAGGAGCACATTGTCCATCTCTATTGAAGAAGCTGGTTTTTTACCAAGCAGGATCCCATAGGAGATTGTTGCATCTTTCAAACTGTTAGAGCAGGGATCTCCAAACTTGGCTACTTTAAGACTTGTGGACTTCAACTCCCAGAATTCCTTGGCTGGCTGAGGAATTCTGGGAGTCGAAGTCCATAAGTCTTGAAGTTGCCGAGTTTGGAGACCTCTAGACTAGAACTTTGGTGTTAGTTTCTTTCCACTGACTCACACACCGACCCACCTTTCCCATCTACCTCTGAATCTGCTGATCGTTTCAGAAATTAAATCTTTTCAAGGAAATGCCCTCATTTTTGTCTATGGAGATTCACAGCCCTCCAGGTCATGGTTGTTCCAAAGGTGCTTTTTTTCAAAAGGCAACTGGACTTTCTTGGTTTTTCCTTGAAGACGTTTTGCTTCTCATCCAAGAAGCTTCTTCAGCTCTGACTGGATGGTGGGGCATGAATGGAAGGATTCAGAATCAGAATAAAACTGGACAGGACCCTGGAGGTCTTCTAGTCCAGCCCCCTGCTCAAGCATGAGAGCCTATATCTTTTCAGATAAGTGACTTTCTGAATGGAAGGAATTGTCTGATATCAGACCAGCCAAAGCTGAAGAAGCTTCTTGGATGAGAAGAAAAACCAGAAAGTCCAGTTGCCTCTTGAAAAAGCACCTTTGGGATTGTCACCAATTTTCCAAGAACTGCAATCTTTTAAAATAACTTTTTAAAATTTTATTTAAGGTACATACAATTCATCTTCCATTTAATGGTGTGTTGTCTGGGTACAAATATCTTGTGGAATAACAATCAAAATTTACATCCATGTTCAAGACTTTGGTTTTAATTCTCTATTCTTATCTTATTCTCATCTTATTAATATACATAATATCTCTATTGCTATAACACTCCTCTTCTTAACATGTTTAATTCTATAAACCTATTTTCTATATTTCATATTTCTAGCTTTCATATTTTTTCTCTAGCCATCGATAAAATAGTTCCCATATCTTGTAATATTTAGTTTGCTCCTTCTTTTTAATTGCAAGTGAATATTCATTTCTACACATTCGAATACTTTTCTAATCATATTTTCATCCATAGGAATCTCTTTGCTTTTCCAATTTTGAGCAAATACAATTCTAGCCACAGTTAATACATGAATAATCAAATATACTTTCTCTTTACTGTAAGTTTCAGGTAAGATACCCAACAGGAATATTTCAGCTTTTAAGTCAATATGCTGTTGTATCATCTTTTCCAACCACGTATGTATGCAATGTTTTGTTGCTTAACCCTCAAATGCAATTTACTTGAACCCTCAAATGCAATTCAAGTGACCATGCTCCACAGAGGACCCATCACAGCTTCCAGATCCTTTGAGCTTCTCTATCCAAAATATATAACCACACCTAGAGTACTGCATCTAGTTTTGGTCACCACAATATAAAGAACATGTTGAGACTCTAAAAAAAGTGCAGAGAAGAGCAACCGGGATGATGAGGGGACTGGAGGCTAAAACATATGCTAGATGGTTGCAGAAACTGGGCCTGGCTGGTCTAGGGAAGAGAAGGACCAAGGGAGACATGAGAACAGTCTTCCAATATTTGAGGGGCTGCCACAGAGAGGAAGAGGTCAAGCTATTTTCTAAAGCACCTTTGAAGGCCAGACAAGGAATAATGGAAGGAAACTGATCAAGGAGAGATTCAACCTGGAAATAAGGAGAAATTTCCAGACAGTGAGAACCACCAACCGATGGAACAGAAGTTGCCTTCGGAAGTTGTGGGAGCTTCATCCCTGGAAGCTTTCAAGAAGAGATTGGACTGCCATCTGTCAGAAATGGTGTAGGGTCTCCTGCTTGGGTGGGGGGTTGGACTAGATGACCTACAAGGTCCCTTCCAACTCTGCAAATCTGTATTTCTATATGCTAAAGAATGAGGGATGGAGAGACTACCCAGACGGACTTCAGAAGAAGCACCTCTAGCTTGAGAGAGCAGCAGGGTCATCATTCCCTAAGTCCTGAGGTGCTGAAACTCCAGTCTTATCTCTGTACCCTTAGGGAGATGTTGTGTCAACCGGTTTAGCCAAACTGAGTTCAGCCCATAGTTTATAAACAGAATTATTTCAATGCATCCTCAACTTTGCTGGGTCTTTCACCAGTTCTGGAGAAATGAAGTCTCTCTTAGACCGGCCTCAACTACGATTGATCTTCATTTGACAAAGATAGATAGAATGCTAGGGCTGGAAGGGACTTTGGAGGTCCTCTAGTCTACTCCAACCAGAGCAGTGTTTCTCAATCTTGCCAGCTGAAGATGCACAGACTTTAACTCCAAGATTTCCCCAGCCTCTCTTTCTCTTTCTCCCTTCTTTCATTCTCTTTCCCTCTCCCTTTCCCTTTCTCTCTCTCTTTCTTTATCCTCTTTCTCTTCTTTTCTTTCTCCTCTTTCTCTTTCTTTCTTTTTCATTCTTTCTCTCTCCCTTTCCTTTTCTTTCTCTCTCTAATTTTTCTCTTTCTTCTCTTTCCTTTTCTCTTTCTTTTTCTCTATCCCTTCCCATTCCATTCCCTTTCCCTTTCCCTTTTTCTTTCTCTTTCATTCTTTCTCTCTCCCTTTCCCTTTCTTTCTCTCTCTAATTTTTCTCTTTCTTCTCCTCTCTTCTCTTTCCTTTTCTCTTTCTTTTTCTCTCTCCCTTTCCATTCCATTTCCCTTTCCTATTCCCCTTCCTCTATCTCTCTCTTTCTCTCTTTTTCTTTCTCTTTCCTTCTTTCTCTCCCCTTCCCTTTCTCTTTCTTTCTCCCTTTTCCTTTCTCTCTAACTTTCCTCTTTCTTCTCTTTCCTTTTCTCTCTCCTTTCCCATTTCCTTTCCCTTTTCTTTTTCCTTTTCCTTTCTCACTCACCCTTTCCTTTCCTCCCTCCCCCCCACCTCCTCTCTCCCTGCTTGGCCAGTCTTTAAATTCAAGAGTTCCAAAACCATGTACACAGAATTGGCTTCTTTTCTTTTCTCCAGCAGCCCCAAACCTGTAAGATAGGTTAGGCTGAGGGTGTGGGGAACTGTTCCCCCTGAGAATTTCTATATCTGGCCAGGGGCAAAGCCTGGGCCCCCCCATTTCAATCGCTACTGCATCACACACTGGCCTTCCGTGTCCTTGTTACACACTTCCTGGCACCGGTTCTCTCCCCACTCATAATTTTTCCAATTTTTTTTAAAAAAGTATGTATTCAAAATGGACTGTGATTGAAATATGATTAATATATACACCTTCTTTTCAGAGCGGGCGTCAGAATTTCACTTTTTAAACGTGTGCCTGTTAGAAATAAGAAAATTCAACAATAAAATGCAGGTGAAGAGAGTTATTATGTATATAAAGAAGTTAATGAATCCTGCTGAATCGGTCATCTGTGTGGGCTTTCTGGATTTGACTTTCCGTTGCAAAATCTAACAAAGAAGCAAAGAGAAATGTCTATGGAGATTCTCGGTCATCCAGGCCACGGTTGTCCCAAAGGTGCTTTTTCAAAATGCAACCAGACTTCCTTTGTTTTTCCTTGAAGATCTTACTTTTCATTTTTAGGAAAAAAAAAAAAAATCTGGTTCGGTTCCAAGCTGGCACTGGAAATAAAATGGAGGCTGGAGGTTGATTGGAAAGGAAGTCCGTTTATTGATGGAACAGAACTGCAGCATGTAGTTCTGGGATAGCTGACAAATTAGCTTGACAAGTGCCACGATCTTTGCACAGTTTCTGAGATGCTGCTAGGGACTGCAATGTCTGAAATGCTCTTTAAAGGCTTACAGTGAGCTCTCGTGTCTTTTGCTACTCTAACGGTGTCGGGTTAATCCTATTATGTCCTAAAGGTCATGTCCTGTTTTGAGAATTTGGGTGGAGAAGGATGTACATTTTAACTTTAAAGGTGTTTTGTTTGTGAATAGGCTGGCCTGGGATTTCTTAATGGGCTTTTGCTGTGGGCTATTCAGAAAAGCTGCGGCGGGGGGGCGGGGGGTAGCTTTCTGCCTCTAAACATGTTTCTCCATTTCTTCTTCGGGGAAATATAATATTCCAGGGCTGGCCTGCTATGGGTTCATACAGGTTCGGGTGATCCTCTAGCTCAATTAGGGGAACCCGCAAATCCCATGCCTGGCTGGCCCACCCCTCCCCTCCCAGGAATCCCCAGGTGGCTCATTTTCAATGCCAGGTAAGTACAGAAGGCTCAGGGAAGGGGAAAAAATGGGCCTTCCGGAAGTTTCCAGCCTCCAGAAGGCCTCCGGAGCCCGGGGAGTGTGAAAATGCCTCCCCATGGTGCAAAAGGCCAATTAGGCCACACCCACCCAGCAACTGGGCAGAGAACTGGTTGTTACAATTTTTGAAGCCCACCCTTGTAATATTCTACCTCTTTTAATGTCCCCCCAAATATTTCACTCTTCTGGAGTAGGTAGGGGGCTTCCCACACACCCAAGAAGCTTCTTCCGTTCTGAAGAAGAACTTGAAGAAGCTTCTTGAAGGAGAAGCAAAACATCTTTAAGGGAAAACCAAGAAAGTCCAGTTGCCTTTTGAAAAAAAAACCTTTTGGGACAAGCAAGGGGAAAGCCCTCGGCTCAGTTGGTTTTCTGCCAATTCTTTTACCACTGTCTCCTCTTCGGAACCATCTGGTGGATCATCTCAACCAGCTCCTGCCCAGGAAATGCTTCCTATTCCACACACATCCCACCCCCGGCCTAGCTTAATTTTTACCCATGTACTCTGAAGTGGGTGGGATCTTAATTAGGCCTTATTTTTTTGGGGGTAGGGCTTATATTGTAAGCCAGGACTTACTTTCAGGGTAGGTTGTATTTTCAGGGAAACAGGGTAGGAACTTAAAACAACCAAGTTCCACCGGATTTGCAGAAAAGGGAAGCAATGGGAAGGGTGAGGGAAACTCCAACATTGCCCTGGAAGGGATATCACTGGAGGAAAGGCAAGGAAACTGGAGTGGAGACCACTTAACAGGCACAGCTAAAAGAGAAATCAATGTTTTGTAGATATCCTGCAGAATTTAGAAGCTGCTGGCCTTCTGGAGCAGTGTTTCCCAACCTTGACAGCTTGAAGATGTGCAGAGTTCAGCTCCTACAATTCCTGAGCTGGCCAGCATCTTAAATCTGCAAGGTTGAAAAACACTGCCCTGACCATATTATCCCCAAAATTTGGTTTACAATTTCCTTCTGCATGCAAAGTAGCTCCAAATATGTAGGATCTCTCTCTCTCTTTCTCTCTTGTCTGTCCGTCTGTCTATCACCTATCCATCCATCCATCCATCCATCCATCCATCTATCTATCAATCAATCTCCATCTAATCTATCTTGCCAAAACAAGTAGACATAGGGAGAGTATTTTTCCCTCGTGCCATCACTTTGCTAAACATCAAATTCTCACAGTGCTGTCTTATGTTTCTGGATATTTACCCATGTAGAAGGGCTGTAGTTACTGTTATCCTTCTTTTTATCTTTACTCTCTCTTCTTATTGGTATTGTTATTATCTTGATGATTAATTATTATTCTATTGCTTTACATGTATACTGAGTGCTTATTTTGCTGGAGACAAATTCCTTGTGTATCTAATCACACCTGGCCAAATAAAGTGTTCTATTCTATTCTATTCTATTCTATTCTATTCTATTCTATTCTATTCTATTCTATTCTATTCTATTGTATTCTATTCCATTCCATTCCACTCCACTCCACTCCACTCCACTCCACTCCACTCCACTCCATTCCATTCCATTCCATTCCATTCCATTCCATTCCATTCCATTCCATTCTCCCTTCCCTTCATCTATTCTATTCTATTCTGTTCTGTTCTGTTCTGTTCTGTTCTGTTCTGTTCTGTTCTATTCTACTCTATTCTATTCTATTCTACTCTACTCTACTCTACTCTACTCTACTCTATTCATTGTTCTGTTCTCTTCTGATCTACTCCATTCAGTATTCTGTTCTGTTTTGTTCTTTTCTATTCTATTCAGTATTCTGTTCTATTCTATTCTTTATTCTGTTCTGTTCTATTCATTATTCTTTTCTGTTCTATTCAATATTCTGTTCTCTTCTCTTTTACTCTATTCATTATTCTATTCTATTCTATTCTATTCATTATTCCATCCCATCCTATCACATTCCATTATTATTCTCTTCTGTTCTCTTCTTTTTTCTTCTCTTCTACTCTAATTATCCTACCCTACCCATCCTATCCTATCCTATCCTATCCTATCTTCTCTCCATGTCTCTAATTACAGACCATAAGCAATTGAATCCCATGGTTACTTTATAAGAGATCAATGCACCAAAAGTCTTCATCAGTGGTTTTAAATGTAGCCTTGGGTGGAAATTTAGATTCTGCTTCTCTTTCCTCTTAACTTCATGCCATCTTGCCCTCAGAGTATTCTGTTCAGAACCACGCAGACCAAGCTGGTGAAAGCCACCACTGCCATGTGGGCACGGCTGGATGGGGAGGCAGAGGTGTCACCAACATTGCAGAGATCGGTGGAACAGCAGGAGATGTTCCTTTTGAGAATGGCTATGTCCTTGTGGTACGTGGTGCACGATGAAGCACATTGCTTAGAGATGATGTGGAGCAACCCCATCAGACCTGGAGAGAAGATTGACATGGTTGTTGAGGAGGCCCTGAAGGAACCCAGGCTACCCATCCCACCTTCTGGAGTAAGGAACAGTGCCAGACCATCTGGAGGATGGGCATTGACCATAGCAGCTCCCTAGTAGGTAGAAAGTGGGACAGGATTTGAAAATCCAGAAGAAGGTTTGAGATCTTCAACCTTTTATCCTACAAGCTTCTCTCTGCCAATAGGAGAGAATATTTGCAGCTCAGGGTTGAATGGTTGGGACCTTGGTGCTCTCTGAGGTTGGTGGCTTTCTTCCAGATGCTTCGTGACCCAACTAGGGAACATCATCAGTGCTACTAGGAAGTGGGGTTTGCAAAGAGGAGGAGGAAGAGGACAACTATGGGGTCTTGGTGCTCTCTAAGCTTGAAGCTTTTCTTGAAGATTTTTCATGACCCAACTAGGGAATTTCAACACCTTCTAGCACTGATGATGTTACCTGGTTGGGTAATGAAAGGTCTATTAAAAAAAAAACCAAGAGGGAGAGGGAGATAATGAAAAAGAGAGAGACACTGAGAGAGTGAAAGAGAGAGAAAGAAAGGGAGAGGGAAAGAGAACAAGAAAGAGTGAGAGAAAAAAGCGAGTGAGAGAAAGAATGAGAAAGAGAACAAGAAAGAGGGAGAAAGAGAATGAGAAAGAGAGCAAGAAAGAGACAGAAAAAGAATGAGAAAATGTGTGTGTGTGAGAGAGAGAGAGAAAGAGAAAGAGAGGAAGAGAGAGAGGAAGAGAGAAAGAGAAAGCATGAGAAAGTGAGAGTGAGAAAGAGAGAGAAAGAGAATGAGAAAGAGAGCAAGAAAGAGGAGAGAAAGAGAATGAGAGTGTGTGTGTGAGACAGAGAGAGAAATGAGAGGGTGAGCAGAGAAAGAGATGAGAAAGAGAAGAGAAGAGAGAGAGGAAGAGAGAGCAGAGAGAGAAAGAGAGAGAAAAGAGAGAAAGAGAGAGAAAGAGAGAGAAGAGAGAGAAAGAGAGAGAAGAGAGAGAGAAAGAGAGGAAGAGAGAGAAAGAGAGAAAGAGAAAAGAGAGAATGAGAGAGAGAAAGAGAGAGAGAGAGAGAGAAGAGAATGAGAGAAAGAGAAAGAGAAGAGAGAAAGAGAGAGAAAGAGAGAGAGAAGAGAGTGTGAGACAGAGAGAGAGAAAGAGAGAGAAAGAAAAAGAGAAAGAGAAAGAGAGAAAGAGGAGAGAGGAAGAGAGAAAGAGAAAGCATGAGAAAGTGAGAGTGAGAGAAAGAGAAGAGAAAAGAGCAAGAAAGAGAGAGAAAATGAGAGTGGTGTGTGAGACGAGAGAGAGAAAGAGAGAGAAAGAAAAGAGAAAGAGGAGAGAGAGAGAGAGAAAGAGAAAGAGAGAGAGAAAGAGAGAGAGAAAGCATGAGAAAGTGAGAGTGAGAAAGAGAGAGAAAGAGAATGAGAAAGAGAGCAAGAAAGAGAGAGAAAGAGAATGAGAGTGTGTGTTGAGACAGAGAGAGAGAAAGAGAGAGAAAGAAAAAGAGAGGGAAGAGATGAGAGAGAAAGAGAGAGAGAGAAGAGAGAAAGAGAAAGCATGAGCAAGTGAGAGCAAGAAAGAGAGAGAAAGAGAATGAGAAAGAGAGCAAGAAAGAGAGAGAAAGAGAATGAGAAAGAGTGTGTGTATGAGACAGAGAGAGAGAGAGAAAGAGAGAGAAAGAAAAAGAGAGGGGAAGAGAATGAGAGAGAAAGAGAAAGAGAGGAAGAGAGAGAGGAAGAGAGAAAGAGAAAGCATGAGAAAGTGAGAGTGAGAAAGTTTGAGTTTGAGTTTTGAATTTTATTTAATTTATATACCGCCCCCCTCTCCCAATTTTGGGACTCGGGGCGGTGTACAGCCAGATTAAAAACAATACAATACAAGATACAAAATTTAAAAACAAATTAAATCGATGGCTGAATGATTAAGACAATAATAAAAATAATAAAAACAGGGCAAATAAAATAACAAATTTAAAACCTTCCAATATTACTAGGCCAGACCGGCTTCTTGGAAAACATAAGTCTTCAATGCGCACCGGAAGGTTCGCAGGTCAAAGAAAGAGAGAGAAATAGAATGAGAATGAGAAAGAGTGAGAAAGAGAGAGAGAAAGAGCATTTTACAGCTTGGCTTACTGATCACATCTGTTTTGCACATTTTGGCCTTTTCTTTGCAGAATACCGCTTTTTTGCAGTTGTCAGTTTTGAGTTGGATGCGGCAGGTGTAACACCAGAGCGAGCCACCTGCCAGGAAAGAGAGGAAGATTTTATTATAAGGAGACTCGGGGCCAGGAAAGCCAGCATCCCTGGCTAAAAAGAAGGGGTGGGCACGCTCCATGCATGCCTGTGCATACCCAAAATGCAATGCGTGCACATGCCCCACGCATGCATGTGCATCCCCTGCACATGCACACACACCCCGCATGCACCCTGCCCTCTGCACATGCACAGCAGAGACTCGCACACATGCGCAGCGGAGTTGAGCTGGGGTGACGGTGTGTGTGCCCACAGAGAGGGCTCTGCATGCCACCTGTGGCATACATTGAATAGGCTCGCCTCCATTGTCCTAGATCAAGGAGTATATTTAGTTGTTGTTTTTTTGCAAGATGTGACTTTGTGCCATTCTGACTTTGGCACTCTTTTGAAAGACATGGTTCTGCCAACGGGCCTGGGCAATCCAGGGTGATTCAGAGTCCATCAAGTGGTTGCCTTGATGGTTCTCACAAAGTTTATTATGGTTTGTACTGGGATTTTATTCCTGTCAGATGCCCAGAGGCCCAGTCAGATGGCCATATCAATTTTCTCAAAAAACAACTGAGCAAACAAATAAATAAGTGTCCAAAAGGAGCGTGAGACACACATCAATGTCTGGAATACTCTACCTGACTCTGTGGTTTCTTTCCCAAACCCCAAAAACTTTAACCTTAGATTGTCTACTATTGACCTCCCCACTTTCCTAAGAGGTCTGTAGGGGGCGTGCATAAGAGCACCAACATGCCTACCGTCCCTGTCCTATTGTTTCTTTTATATTTTATTTTTCTTATATGTATCCATGTATTCATAACTATGTTATACTTATACCTATTATCTTGTAAGCAATTGACAAATAAAATAAATAAATAAATAAAATAAATAAATCAGGAATGGGAAGGAAGGATCTGGTGAAGCTAAACCTCCTAGGATAGCGGTCGCCAACCGGTGGGCTGTGAGAAAATTACGGTGGGCTGCAGAGAAATCTCACCCCCAGAGCACCCCCCCAAAGCAATTAATCCAGGTTGTGCAGAAACACAAGTCTGCTCAGCCCACATGGCCCGTGGGAATCCTCCCCACCCACTCACTCCTTACCCAGCAAATTTGCCTGCTGAATTGCTATTTTTCCTTTTTCCGACCATCAGCTGTTCTGCTGGGCTGGGAGATTTAGATTAGCTAGAAAGCAGGAAATCATTGGATTTCTTGCTTTCTACCTAGTCTTTAGATCTTAAAAAGATCTAAAGCAGAGCCGAACCTCCCTTAGGACTGAAGGTTCAGTTATTCAGTGCAGACTCACGGCAAGCAAATTTGAGAGACTGAGCTAGTCAATGGATGATAGATAGATCACTGAATGATTTTGTGAGCAACTCAATCAGCCTGCCTGCTTTACCTGATTTTGGGTAAAAGTTGCTCTCTTTTTTATAAAAAAAATCAATATTTACATACATGGTGTGATATGAGTTAATTTTGTGAGGTTGCTTGCTAGCAAATTTTATGTGACAGACTGAGCTAGCCAATGGCAGATAGGTGGATTTCTGAATGAATCTATGATTCTGTGAGCAACTCAATCTGCCTGCCTACTTTGCCTGACTTTGGGTAAAAGTTGCTCTTTTTTATAAAAAATTCAATATTTATATAAATACTTATAATAGTTACATACAAGCCATGCCCAGCCAGTCACATGACCACCAAGCCACACCCACAAATTAGGCCACGCCCACAGAACCCGTTAGTGGTCCCTGGGATTTAAAATTATGAGTTTAGTAAACTCTGAGGTCCAAAAGGCTGGCGACCCCTGTCCTAGGAAAAGCATTGCTGGAATGGAAGAAAGATCAATTAGAAGAGGGAGCTTAAAGCCAGAATTTGGAAGAGGTATAGAAATCATTTAGCTGAGCCCCTTGCTCAATGCAGGAGTCTACTACTTCGTGTTTCTCTGAAAACTACTTTGTGTTTTCCCAATCCTGTCTTATAAGTTTTTGGCTAGCAAAAAGGGCCCTTATTTTCAGGGTTGGTTTTGGGTCATCCATTGTCTTAGCTCATTTGTGTGAGTCATCCCTGAACTCCTTTTCACTGTCAAAGGTTGTCAGGAACTTCTGGAGCTCTGTTATTGGCAGCAGAGGCCTTCAGGAAAATCTTGCTGGCTTTGCCCACCGCAGAAGAAATATGCCAGCAAGGCAGGTGTTAGAGTGTGCGAGGCCTGGCTGTAACTGTCTGAAGGTAAGTAGTAGGGCAACTCCACCCCCCTCATCTCCACCCTAGCTTCATTTTTACCTGTGCACCCTGGAGTGGGCAGGGTCTTAATTAGGGCTTATTTTTTTTGGGGGGGGGTAGGGCTTATATTGGGCACACAAGTAAAATCAAGCTAGGGCTTACTTTCAGGGTAGGTCTTATTTTCAAGAAAATATGGTAGATCACAGTTTTCCAACCTCTCTGGCTTTGTGGACCGGCAGGAGGAGGAGGGAAGAAGAGATGGTTTTATGCCAGTGGTACGCACCTGTGCACCCACTACTCGTACAAATGGAGTACATAAGTGCTCACCCACTGTTCATGCAAGTGGGTATATGTGTGTGCTCGCCCACCACTTTTTTGGCCCAGAATGATTCAAGGCCTGGCCGTGGGCCACAGCCTGGCGGGGTTGGGGACCCCTGTACTAGATTATCTGGTCACCACATGTAAAAAAAAGATGTTGAGACTCTAGAAAGAATGCAGAGAGGAGCAACCAGGATGATTAGAGGACTGTTTTTCTTTTTCTTTTGAAGACATTTCCCTTCTGATCCAAGAAGCTTCTTCAGCTCTGACTGGATAGTGGGGAATGGAAGGATTTATACTCCTTGAAGACAGCTGGTCATTTGCATCCTTTTAGAGAGTTGTTGAGACTTCCTGAAGTTTTACTAATACTAATTACCACTCTATAAAGCCTTAATAAGGCTACACCTAGAGTGGACCATCCAGTTTTATTCACCACACTATAAAAAAGATGTTGAGAGTCTAGAAAAAGTACAGAAAAGAGCAACCAGGATGATTAGGGAACTGTAGACTAAGGCATATGAAGAACGGTTACAGGAACTGGGCCTGGCTAGTCTAGTGAAGAGAAGGACCAGGGGAGACTTGATAGCAGTCTTCCAATACTTGAAGGGATTGCCACAGAGAGGAGGGGGTCAAGCTATTTTCCAAAGCACCTGAAGGCCAGACAAGGAATAATGGATGGAAGTGGATCAAGGAAAGGTTCAACCTGGAAATAAGGAGAAATTTTCTGACAGTGAGAACAATCAATCAATGGAACAGAAGTTGCCCTCGGAAGTTGTGGGAGCTTCACCACTGGAGGATTTCAAGAAGAGACAGGACTACCATTTGTCAGAAATGATATAGGGTCTCCTACTTGGGTGGAGAGTTTGATTAGATGACCTACAAGGTCCCTTCCAACTCTATTAAACTGTTATCGCTGACAAATAACCATCACAACTTTTAATTTTTATCAAAAGAGAGAGCGAGTGAGAAAAGAAACAGAGTGGCATGGAATGATCAAATTGGCTGGAGAAACAACTGACACTTTGTGGAAGTGCCTTTTAAGATAGGAAGGCAGGATAGTCCTTGACTTATGACCGCAATTTCTGTTGCTGAAGGGAGACCTGCGTTAAGTGAGTTCTGCCCTGTTTTATGACCTTTCTTGCCAGAATTGTTAAGCGAATCGCTGCCACGGTTAAGTTCGGGATATAGTTGTTCAGCAAATCTGGCTTCCATTTGCTTGGCAGATGGCAGCCAAAGGGGAATTGCGCTGTGACCGTTGTAAATATGAGTCCGTTGCCAAGAGCCTGAATTTTGATCATGCGACCACGGGGAGGCTTCAGCGGTCATAACTGTGAAAAATGGTTGTGAGCAGAGGGTGGGCTGCTGGGGGTAAGCAGGGGTTTGGGAGAGCCCCTAGCTAAGATTCTGTGCAGTTCGGAGAACCCTCAAATCCCACCCGCCTGGCTGGCCCTGCCCACTCCTTGTCAACTCATAAAAGCACAGCCGCTTGCAAACCGAAAGTGCATTCCATAAATAGTTTTCAAAGATAGTAACTAGGTGACTGAAGTTTCTGCCTTGCAAAATTCTAACTGGAGTGCGTGATTGATGATTCTTGGCTATGGAGGTGTCCCATTGAAGAATATGAATTATGATACACCCAGAAGGGTAGGGGGTGAAACCAGGATCAAAGCTGACAATGAATGATGTGCCTCAGAGTCGGCTGCACCCAGGCAGTGCCGGCATGTTAACCCCAATAAATCCTTTTGAAGTCTTGGAAGTTTGGCTCAAGACTCATGATTTAAATGGGGGGAACTGCCAAAAATCCTGCAGGATGCACATGGAAGCTCGGGGAGGGTGAAAAATGGACCTCCCAGCAGTTCAGGAAGGGAAGAAATGGGCCCGTTTCCAGCTTTCAGAAAGCTTCCAGAGTCTGGGGAGGGCAAAAAGCCCCCACCCACACACACACATCATGGTGCAGGAGGCTGACTAGGCCACACCCCTAATGGCCACGCTCAGCCAGCAGCCAGGCAGAGAACCCCTTACTAAAATTTTTGAAGCACACCCCTGGTCATGAATCACTATTTTCGGTGCCATTGTAACTTGGAATGGTCACTAAAGGAACGGTTTCACGTCGAGGACTACCTGTCAACTCAATTGGCAGAACCTGATTGCCAGCGGGCGGCAAAAACGCTGGAATAAAAACAGCCCCCTGATGATTGCTGAAAACAAATCTTCAGCAGCAGAGTACGATGCGATCCAGGAAGATAAGCACCCAGCTCTTAATGGTCCCTTCAGGCTACTGTGGGTAAGGCTCCCCAGTCCTGCCTTGACCTCCAAGGCATTTTTTTTTTTTGGTCTGTTTGGCAGGAAAAACAGGACTCCTGGCTTTTGAAGAGACCTCTGTGGGCGTCATACCTGAGAAATAACTCTCAGTCTTTCTCAGGTTTTGCAGGCCATGCCTAGGGGTGGAGACAAGTGACTCATCAGCCCAGAGGCATTGCGTTCCCACAAGTGGTTTAAACCCAGCTCTTCTTGAATTCCTTTGGCCGATAGTTGTCTAGAGTCTTGCGTATAGGCCTGAGCGATAAATCAGCTTAACTGGAATTGAATGTGTGGTCCTGATTGTTTAAAAAAACGAACAAACACCAGGCTCCTAAAAACACAGATTGAGCATTCCCTAGATAGAACAATAAGGTGGGTTTTCCCCCGCTTTCCTTTCCTTTCCTTTCCTTTCCTTTCCTTTCCCCTTTCCTTTCCTCTCCTCTTCTCCCCCCTCCCTCTTTTCCTTCCTTCCTTCCTTCCTTCCTTCCTTCCTTCCTTCCTTCCTTCCTCTCACATAATTCCTTCCATCTTTCCATTCTTCTCTCCCTCCCTTTCTCTCTCCCTCTTCTTTCTCTCTCCCTCTTCCTTCCTTCCTTCCTTCTTCTCACACATTTCCTTTCTTCCTTCTATCTAGCTTTCCACTCTTACTTCCTCTTTCTCTCTCATTGTCACACTTCCTTCCTTCTTTCCTCCCTCCCTCCTACTCCCACACATTTTCTTCCTTCCTTCCTTCCATCTTTCCATTCTTCCCTCCCTTTCTGTTTCTCTCTCACCTTTCCTTTCCTTTCCTTTCCTTTCCTTTCCCCTTTCCTTTCCTCTTCTCTTCTTCCACCCCCCTCTCTCCCCCTCTCTCCCTCCCTCCCTCTTTTCCTTCCTTCCTTCCTTCCTTCCTTCCTTCCTTCCTTCCTTCCTTCCTTCCTTCCTTCCTTCCTTCCTTCCTTCTTGGTGCTCTCTGAGCTTGGTGGTTTTCTTGCAGAAATTTTATTATCAAACTAGATCACATTATCAGTTTTCCTTTCCTTCTCCTTTCTTTTTCCTTTCCTCTCTTTTCCCCTACATTTTGTTTTGTTTCATTTCATTTCCCCTTTCCTTCTTTCTTTTCCTTTCCTTTCCTCCCATCCTCATCCCCAGTAACATCCTATCCTATCCTATCCTATCCTATCCTATCCTATCCTATCCTATCCTATCCTATCCTATCCTATCCTATCCTATCCTGGTTTAGCACTCTTTTAAAGATCACCAGAGCTATGTTTTGAAGCAGGCCCAGCTCTGGGGCCAGGTTATTTGAAGAATCATCTTTTTCCAGTTACATCTACCCAACCCATAGAGAAGAGAAGCAGAGGATGTAATGGGTCCCCTCTCCTAAGAGGTGGGACCAAGAAGAAGGGCCTTTCCTGTGGTGGCTTCCTCCCTGTGGAACATAATCCCTGTGGAGATAAGATTAGTCCCTACTTTGACAACTCTGGAAGCTAACTCTAGGCCAACTTGCCACGGCTAATTCACCACAGAACAATTTGCTATGGCCATGGCCAAATGACCACAAGACAACTTGCCATGGCCAACTGGCCATGGCCAACTCACCACAGCACAACTTGCCACAGCCAACTCGCCATGAGACAAGAGTTCCTTAACATTGAAGAAATGGTGACATAGAATCATTGAAGAGAGGATGCAAAAGGAGGAACAAAATAAAATATACGAATGTCCAGAATTCACAAAATTAAATAAAATTATTGAATTGGCTGGCAATGAGTTTTCCAGTGGTGAATTGGCAGTGGTGAGTTGACTACAGCAAGTTGGTTATGGTGAGTTGTCCCATTCTGACTTTGGCACCCTTTTGAAAGATATGGTTCTGCCAATGTTTATGACAGGGTGATGCAAAGTCCATCAAATGGTTGGCTTGATTGTTCCCACAAAGTTTATTATGGTTTGTACTGGGATTTTGTAAAACACCCGGAGCCCTAGCGAGGTGGCCATACAAATTTTCTCAACAAACATCCAAGCAAACAAATAAATATAATATAAAACCTAATACAATCCTCGGCTGTGTAAACAGAGGCATAGAATCATGTGAAATATTAGTGCCACTTTTTAAAGCCTTGGTAACATCACACCTGGGATACTGCATCCAGTTTTGATCATTGCAAAAAAGATGTTGGAAAAAGTGCAAAGAAGAGCAACTAAGATGATCAAAGGCCTGGAGATTAAAACATAGAAAGTGTTTTGGTTCGCCGGCAGCAGGTGCAGATGGCTGAGGTCTCAGAGAGCGAAGACTCAGATGAGGGGCCTGCGTGTGATGCCGGGATGAGGCCAGGACCATCAGGGAGTGGAATGCTGCCTTCAGAGATTGTGGAGGCTGGCAATCAAGGAGCAGGGGTGGGATTCTACCGGTTCGCACCTATGTGGTAGAACCGGTTGTTACATTCTAAGCAGTTCAGAGAATCAGTTGTTAGAAGGAATTACTGGCCTAATCCTGTAAGGAAGGCAGGAAGGAAACATTCTGGTATTGCTTACAGAAACTGCCTCTCTGTTAACCCTTATTACATTCTTGGCAGGACTAGACTTCCTGTCTCAGGAGATTTTTTCCCCTCCTTTGCTGGTACTTTGCTTATGTGGAGGGACCATTCAAAGTTACAATGGCACTGAAAAAAGTGACTTAGGACCCTTTTTCACACTTATGACTGTTGCAGCATCCCCACAGTCACGAGAGGCCAGGCGAGGAGATGCGTGCCTCGATGTGAGTAATGTTGAGTTGGCTACGCCCAGCCAGTAACATGACCACCAAGCCACGCCCACACAGTCACATGACCACCAAGCCATACCCACCAACTAAGCCACGCCCACAGAACCAGTTGTTAAAAAATTTGAATCCCACCGCTGCCAAGGAGCCTGTGCCCAGTGTGCAGGCCTGCAGGGCTGCTTGAAGGAAAGATCAGCTGCAGCAGCACGGGCGACTCAGGAGTAAGGTTGCAAGGTGATGGCCCCTCCCTTAAGAGATAAAAGCCAGTGGAGAAACCGGAGATCTTTTCAGGAAGCAAATAAATTTTTGCACTCAAGCGTTATGGACATTCAAAGTATCTTGATTGATGTTTGGAGACTCTCTGTGTTTGAAATATTTCTTAGCAACTTTATCTAGTGTTCTTGGCAGCCTTGCACAACCTAAGCAAGGCTCGTTCTTTTCAGAGACAATTAGTTTGAAACAGCCTTTCAACCGGGAAGGAACGGAATTTGTATAGAATCATTAAAAGGTTTTGCTGTTACCTCTGTTTCGTGCGTGTTTCCTTGGAACAAGGTTTGGGTCAGAACAGAAAGGCTGCAGGATTTGGGTATGACTAATCTAGAGAAAAGGAGGATTAGGGGGGACTTGACACCAGCATTCTAGTATTTGCGGGGCTGCCACAAAGAAGAGGGGGTAAAATTATTTTCCATAGCACCAGAAGGCGAGACAAGAAACAATGGCTCAAAGAGAGAAGCAACCTGGAATTAAGGAGAAACTTCCTTAATTCATTTAACTGGACAATTGACCCGTGAAAGAGAAGTTGCCTTCAGAAGTCATGGATGCTCCATCACTGGAGGTTTTTAAGAAGAGACTAGACAGTTACTTTTCTGAAATGGTATAGGTGCTCCTGCTCGAGCAGGGGGCTAGACTAGAAGACCTCCAAGGTCCCTTCCAGCTGTATAGTATGGTATGATATGGCATGGCATGGCATGGCATGGCATTCTATTCTATTCTATTCTATTCTATTCTATTCTATTCTATTCTATTCTATGCTATTCTATTCTATTCTATTCTATTCTATTCTATTCTATTCTATTCTATTCTATTCTACTCCACTCCACTCCACTCCACTCCACTCCACTCCATTCCACTCCATTCTTCCTTCCCTTCATCTATTCTATTCTATTCTATTCTATTCTATTCTATTCTATTCTATTCTATTCTATTCTATTCTATTCTATTCTATTCTATTCTATTCTATTCTATTCTATTCTACTCCACTCCACTCCACTCCACTCCATTCCACTCCATTCTTCCTTCCCTTCATCTATTCTATTCTATTCTATTCTATTCTATTCTATTCTATTCTATTCTATTCTATTCTATTCTATTCTATTCTATTCTATTCTATGCTATGCTATTCTATTCTATTCTATTCTACTCCACTCCACTCCACTCCACTCCATTCCACTCCATTCCATTCCATTCCACTCCATTCTCCCTTCCTTTCATCTATTCTATTCTGTTCTGTTCTGTTCTGTTCTGTTCTGTTCTGTTCTGTTCCGTTCTGTTCCGTTCTATTCTATTCCAATCCACTCCATTCCATTCTCCCTTCCCTTCATCTATTCTATTCTATTCTATTCTATTCTATTCTATTCTATTCTATTCTATTCTATTCTATTCTGTTCTAAATAAGCGTCCAAAATGAGCGCAAGGCAGACATGAGGAATGGGAAGGAGGGAACTGGTGAAGCTGAATTTCCTAGGAGAAGCCTTGCTGAAATGGAAGAAATGTCAATTAGAAGACTCACTTGGCTGTACAAGGAGGACTCCAGTCAACAGGAGGATCAGAACGGCTTTCATTATTGGTGGCTGAATCTGTTCTGCAGAGAATGGGACATCGTCTCTCCACCTTGCTTGACTGGCTCTGAAAAATAACTGTTGAACCCTGTGCAGTTGGAAGATCTACCTAAAACTCTGGGGGCTTCTTCCCATCACTCCCTAGGATTTCTGTGAAACCACTGCACTTCGTTTTCTAGGATATTTACAGATGCTTGATTGACCTTGTCTGAAATCTCAGAGCTTCTAGGCAAGATGTAACCTAGCAGGCACGTGATGGCTCAGTGGCTAAGACACTGAGCTTGTCGATCCGAAAGGTCGGCAGTTCAGCGGTTCAAATCCCTAGCACCACATAACGGGAGTGAGCTCCCGTTACTTGTCCCAGCTTCTGCCAACCTAGCAGTTTGAAAGCATGTAAAAATGCAAGTAGAAAAATAGGGACTCCTTTGGTGGGAAGGTAATAGCGTTCCATGCGCCTTCGGCATTTAGTCATGCCGGACACATGATCACGGAGACGTCTTCGGACAGCGCTGGCTCTTCAGCTTTGTAACGAAGATTAGCAGCGCCCCCTAGAGCCAGAAATGACTAGCACGTATGTCTGAGGGGAATCTTTATCTGTAACCTAGCAGGACTAAGGAACTAAAGGACAGAGTTCTCCCTCCTCAAAGAAGGATAGGTGGGATTTCTCCAGCTGGTCTCTTAAAATGACAAATTCCTTTTCTCTGTCAAACTCACTCTGTCATCTTCACGTTAACTTGGTCCATTAATCTCAACTGGCGCAGCTCAACTCATGCCTCTCTGAATTAAATAAATGTTACAATGAGGTGGGAGAAGACCTGAGGGCATCTACAACTGTAAGTAATTTTTTTCCAACCAATTTTACCTCAGAAACCTCAACAAAGGAAAAACTCATAGGGCTGCCGTGATTGCAGTTGTGCCAGGAAATAACTCACAAATTAAAAAAAAAAGTCAGGAACACTTAGTCCCAGGTTCAGACTCTGAGGTGGGGCTTCTACTCAAGGATTAGCAGAAGTGGAGAACTTGATGCCCTTCTAGTTGCCGTTGCCTGACAACTTCTAGCAGATCTAGCTAATATGGCCAGAGGAAAGGATGCGGGGTTAGATGGCTCAGAAACACAACTGGTTCCCCATCCCTGATATGGGGCTGACCTCAGATGATTGAATCCATCAGCAAGAGTTGCAAGTTCTCCAAAGCTTTGATAGAGGGTCTTCAAGCTGACAAAAGGCGTAACTCATTTCAAAGCTTTCCATATTTAATGTGATACAATAACACTGGAATCCTGATATAAGTATTCCAGGTGTTTTGTCTACAGATGGGATGGGATCCAAACATGCTAAGATATTCTCAGCTGTTTCGCTCACTGGGACACAGAACAGAAGTAAGGAAGTTCTAACAGAAGCTGCAGTTTTCTGCTGGATGCTCTCTGATATCTAGATCCATTAACTGGAAAGGCAAGGAACTCTACCCAGGACTACAAGATGGAAATCCATAAACGAACCATGGACAATTCTGAGAAACTTACTGAACATTCATTGGATGTCTGGAGAGTCTGTTATTGAACTCTGACCCCATCAGCTTTCTGACATCAAGGCTGGGTGAAGCATCACAAATGCTACTACTTGAATCATCCACTTTCTGGACATATATAGGAAAGAGTTGATGGCAAAGAAGGGAGAGCTTCCCATGGTGTCCTACCCAAAGGATGGATTTCTCTGCTCTTCTAACAGCTGAAGAAGTGGGGTGATCTTTAAAGATCTGTTCACTGAGAAGAAGAGTAAGATCAGAACAATCACAGCTTTATATACAGTCTATATTTACATAGATATGTCTAACTTGGTCTTAAGGGACGTGGTGGTTCAGTGGCTAAGACCCTGAGCTTGTCTATAGTGCAATATTAATGCAACATCAAGAGTTTTCAATTCAATTGTATAGAATGGGAAGGATGTGTGTTTGTGTTTTATTTTTATAGTTTTCTTATGTATGATGTACACTGAAGATGGCATTTCATTGTGCATGGTGCAATAACAATAAACTGAAGTTTTGCATTTTGCTCTCTTCCACTAAACCACGTCAAAAATATTATGGCTTGATGTTCTTGCAGAACAAGAATATCCTGTACTCAGGCTCACCAAGTGCTCTTCAGTTCAATGGGGCTGATTAGGGGACTGGAGGCTAAAACATACGATGACTGGTTGCAGGAACTGGGCATGGTTAGTCTAGGGAAGAGAAGGACCAGGGGAGACAGGAGAGCATCTTCCAATATTTGAGGGGCTGCTACAGAGAGGAGGAAGGGGTCAAGCTATTTTCCAAGGCACCTGAAGGCCAGACAAGGAATAATGGATGGAAGCTGATCAAGGAGAGATTCAACCTAGTAATAAGGAGGAATTTTCTGACAGCGAGAACAATCAACCAATACTTTCAGAAGTTGTGGGAGCTCCACCACTGGTAGCTTTCAAGATGAGACAGGACTGTCATCTGTCAGAAATGGTGTAGGGTCTCCTGCTTGGGCAGTGGGGTTGGACTAGATGACTTACAAAGTCTCTTCCAACTCTGTTATTCTGTTTATTGGTGTCTTTGGGGTTACTTGAATGGTGCAAATGAGTATGGGGCCTTCTTGGAACTGCTGAAATGACCATGTTGTAGACTGGAGATAGATGATGTCGTATCCCTCCCCCTTTGTTGAGGGAGAGCTCTCCAATTTTAACATCAATCGCCTCTTTGGCCCCTCTTTCAAACCAGCGGTCTTCTCTGTCCAAAATGTGGACTTTGCTATCTTCAAAAAGAGTGGCCTGTATCTTTTAAATGCAGGTGGAATCTTATCATTGGGTGGGGGGGAGAATGAAGCCATTAAATCCACCCTGCAATCAAATGAAAGCTTTTCAGACAGGTGGTGAACCCCAACAAGAACCCTCCGTCCCCCTAGAACTGGTTCCAGTCTCAAATACTTAGTTTGGGACATTTTCTGAATACAGGTGGACCTCAACTTAGAAACGTTCATGCAGTGACTGTTCAAAGTCACAATGACACCCATCCCCTCAAAAAATGACATGACCATTTTTCACACCTACAACCATGGCAGCATCCTCATGATCACACGATCAAATGAAAGACGCTTGGCAAGCGGGTTCACATTTATGATGGTTGTAGTGTTACACCATCATGCGATCTCCTTTTGCCACCTTCTTGTTGTGGCCCACCAGCGACTAGTGGAGCTGGTGGCAGATTTGGACAGTGAGGAGGTTGGGGAGGAACATGGGCCAGTCCTGGAGTCTGGGGAAGGCTCCGACAAGGGCTCTGCATTGGCGGCAGAGATGGAGCCAGGGCCATCTGACAGTTATCAGCTGCCTTCAGAGTTGGAGTTAAGTGAGGCAGAAGAACAGCTGGAGCCTGTTCCCAGTGTGTGCATGCGCAGAGCTGCTAGAAGAAGAGAACAGCTAAGGAACAAGGGTCACAGGTGGACAGTGAATGGTCCCTCCCATAGGGATTGAGAGGAGGAAAAGATGAGTTCTGTTTTCAGGAGACAATTAGTTCATTTAATTAGGGTGAAGATTTGTTCCTGACTCCTTGCCAAGTATTTTCTGCTACAGCGTTGCACTTGGAAGCTATTGGCCTGGCAACTCTCCAAGCCTGATAAGGTCTGTGGTTGTAAATCACCCTTGAAAGACTGTTTGCTGGGACTTTGCTTGATAGGAATGATAGGAATTCACATTAGCCTAATAAAAAGGGGTTTTGTCAGGATGAAGAGTCTGCTTCGTGATTTTGTGAAGCCTGGGTCAGAACACTTCTGATAAACAGTCCAAGGGGAAGCCAGATTCAATGAACAACTGTGTGGCTAACTTAACAATGGCGGTGATTCACTTAACAACTGTGGGGTGAACGGTCATAAAATGGGGCAAAACTCACTTAGCAACTGTCTTGCTTAGAGACAGGAATGTTGGACTCAATTGGGTTCACAAGTCGAGGACTACATGAATAAACTGGCACCCATTTTCAAAATCCTCCTTTCCATTTTGAACCAGGCAAGATTTTCTCTGGCTACAGAATGCAGCGCGAATGTGCAAATCTGATCTATTTTTTGTACGCTGTGCATGTCTACCTTAATCATTGTTTTCTTTATTTTCTTACTTACCACTTAGGGAAGACTCAGGAAAGACTCCTAGCAGCCCTTTTCAAGAGCTCTTTGATTTGGGAACCTTTTGATCTCCCAATAAACGATTCTCCCCCATTTTAATTGCAGGGAGGAACAAAATATATGACGTTTTAAGAGCCAGACCTGCAATATTGTGCTTATCCAAAAGGGGGCGCTGTTGCACTTCTGTTCACAACATGAACCTTCCCTGGTCAACTCAAAATTTTAAGTCAAGGCGGCTGAAGGTATCAAAAAATGCGTTGGACGTTTTTTCTCTTTGTCATTTTGCTAATTAGCTCCCCTCTTTTTCTCCTTGGTGGAAGGAAAAGAAAGCAAGGGGGAATCGTATTGCAGCGCTCCTCAAAATGTCTCCTGGTTTTTCGTTAGAGGAATTTGTGGATGAGGCTTCCTTGTGTGAAAGGGCTGATATGTGAATCAAGCCAAGACGGAATGCACAAGAGCCCAAGGTTTGCCACTATCTCTATTTACATGAGGCAGGTTCATTATAGGTGTAAAGAAAAAAATCTTCTATTTGTTTAGATGTGCATACGTCTTTCTGTGTTTAATGCAATACTATGAAACTTCAGCAAAATGTTAATAAGAGAATATCTAGAATATCCTATCAAGAATTAAAATAGAATAGGATAGGATGGAATAATAATAATAATAATGATGATGATGATGATGATGATGATGATGATGAATAGAATAGAGTAGAATAAATGAAGGGAAGGGAGAATGGAATGGAATGGAATGGAATGGAACGGAACGGAACGGAACGGAACAGAACAGAACAGAACAGAACAGAACAATAGAATAGAACAAAACAGAATAGAATAGATTAAGGGAAGGGAGAATGGAATAGAATAGAATAGAATAGAATAGAATAGAATAGAATAGATGAAGAGAAGGAATGGAATAGAATAGAATAGAATAGAATAGAATAGAATAGAATAGAATAGATGAAGGGAAAGAATGGAATCGAATCGAATGGAAAATATGGAATGGAACAGAATGGAACGGAATGGAACAGAACAGAACAGAACAGAACAGAACAATAGAATAGAACAAAACAGAATAGAATAGATTAAGGGAAGGGAGAATGGAATAGAATAGAATAGCAGAGTCGGGACCCTTTTAGATTATCTAGTCCAACTCCCTGCCCAAGAAGGAGATCAGCCCTGGTGGCCTAGAGGCTCTTGCCTCACAATCAGGAGGCTGTGAGTTCGATCCTAGGTAGAGGCTAATATTTGGAATATACTCTCCTGCTCGAACAGGGGTTGGACTAGATAACCTCCAATGTCCCTTCCAACTCAGTTATTCTATGATCTATGACCCTACACCATTTCAGACAGATGGCAGTCCTGTCTCTTCTTGGAAGCCTCCAGGGATGAAGCTCCCACAACTTCTGAAGGCAGCTTCTATTCCATTGGTTGATTGTTCTCACAGAAAATTCATCCTTATTTCCAGGTTGAATCTTTCCTTGATCAGTTTTCATCCATTATGCCTTGTCTGGCCTTCGGGTGCTTTAGAAAACAGCTTGACCCCCTCCTCTCTGTGGCAGCCCCTCAAATATAGGAAAACTGTTCTCATGTCTCCCCTCGTCCTTTTCTTCACTGGACTAGCTAAGCCCAGTTCCTGCAACCGTTCTTCATAGGTTTTAGCCTCCAGTCCCCTAATCATCCTGGTTGCTCTTTTCTACGCTTTTTTTATAGTGTGGTGATCAAAACTGGATGCAGTATTCTAGGTGTGGTCTCACTAAGGCTTTATAGAGTGGTATTAGTACCTCCCTTTATCTTGATGGTATCCCTCTGTTAATGCAACTTAGGATTGCATTGGCTTGTTTGGCTGCTGCTGCACACTGCTGGCTCATATTTAACTGGTTGTCTACTAAGACTCCAAGATTCCTCTCACAGTTACTGCTATTGAGCCTGGTTTCACTCTATATCAGGGGTAGGATTCTATCAGTTCACTATTCTCTAGAATCAGTTGATAACATTCTAAGCAGTTCGGAGAACCAGTTGTTAGAAGAAATTACTGGCCTAATCCTGTAAGGAAGGCAGGAAGGAAACATTCTGGTGTTGCTTACAGAAACTGCCTCTCCGTTAACCCTTATTACATTCTTGGCAGGACTAGACTTCTGTCTCAGGAACTTCTCTGGAGTTTTGTTTTTCCTCCTTTGCTGGTACTTTGCTTGTGTAGAGTGACCATTCAAAGTTACAGTGGCACTGAAAAAAGTGACTTATGGCCGTTTTTCACACTTACGACTGTTGCAGCATCCCCACAGTCACGAGAGGCCAGGCGAGGAAATGTGTGCCTCAATGTCAGTGATATTGAGTTGGCCACGCCCAGCCAGTCACATGACCACCAAGCCACGCCCACCAACTTAGCCACGCCCACAGAACCAGTTAAAAAATTTGAATCCCACCCCTACTCTATATGTGACCTTCTAACAAGACCAGTTAATCCAGATTCACTTAATCATTTTACTAACAGAATAACTGCAGTGATTCACTTCGCAGCTGTGGCAAGAAAGGTTGTAAAATGGGACAAAATTCACTTAGCAACTGCCTTGCTTGGCAACAGAACAGAGCTTCGGAGTTTCATCCCTGGAAGCTTTCAAGAAGAGACTGGACAGCCATATGTCAGAAACGATGTAGGTTCTCCTGCTTGGGGGGTGGGGGTGGGGGGGTTGGACTAGATGACCTACAAAGTCCCTTCCAAACTCTGTCAATCTGTATCCTGATTGGGTGTGGGGCGTGGTGGACTAGATGACCTCCAAGGGTGCCATCCAATTCTGTTATTCAGAAGTGTTGGGCTCAATCGTAATTGTAACATGAGGACTACCAGTAATTTAAGGAAATCTTGAGCACCTGAAAAGAGAATTGGACGAGAAAACAGATGCCAAGCCCAAAAGTTATCCTTTTGAAGATGAAAACAGGTAGAAAACGTTCTGTTTTTTTTCCCCCAAAGATTATCTTGTTTCTCTTAGTTCTCTCAATTAGCACCTCACCAACAGCTACTGTAAAACATGTTCTCATTTTTTTTTAAAAAAATCCACATTTTTCCCCTACTGGAGTAAAAAGGAATTTTTTTACCCATATGTTGTTGTTGTTTTTTAACCTCTGCAGATATGCTGCTAGGATGGGCGGTGAGGTGTCATATAAAAATGAGGATAGATGGCTGGTGTCACGCGTTTTGCTTTAAACAGCAGGCACTAAACAAACCTTTCTCCCTTGATTATCAATTTTGTAAGACAAGGAAATCACAAGAGCTTTCATTATCTTCTAGTGAATCTTGTCGGTTAAGAATCCCTTCACATTTAAGGCTGAAACTTACGAGACATTTCACTACACAGACAGAGACAGAGAGAAAAAGATGAATTGGTGTAGATTTTACTTCCTGAAGTAGAATATAGAACAAGATCATGGGAAGAGACCTTGGAGGTCTTCTAGTCCAACCCCCTTTTCAAGAAGGAGTGTCTATAGTCCATTTTGGGCAAATGGTAATATATATTTAATTTTTTACTCTGAAATGCATTCATTCAGTTCCCCATTTTGTGCTGTAGAGCCTGTCCTACACTGGATACTTTAAAGAAAAGGACAAGGAGACATGACATATTCTAATATCTAAGGGGTTGACGCAAAAAAATAACAGAATAACAGAGTTGAAAGGCACCTTGTAGGTCATCTAGTCCAGTGGTTGCCAACTGGTGGGCCGCGAGAAAATTTTGGTGGTCCGCAGAGAAATGTCACCCCCAGAGCACCCCCCCCAAAAGCAATTAATCCAGGCTACACAGGAACACAAGGCTGCGCTACCCACATGACCCGTGGGAACCCTCCCTTCCCACTCATTCCTTACCTGGCAAACTTGCCTGTTAAATTGCTATTTTTCCTTTTTCCGACCATCAGTTGTTCTGCTGTGCCGGGAGATTTAGATTATCTAGAAAGCAGGAAATCATTGGATTTCTTGCTTTCTAGCTAATCTTTAGGTGAGCCGAATCTTCCTTAGGACTGAAGCAGTGCAGACTCAGCTAGCCGATGGCAGAAACACAGATCTCTAATTGAATCTGTGATTCTGTGAGCAACTCAATCTGCCTGCCTGCTTTGCCTGATTTTGGGTAAAAGTTGCTCTTTTTTTAAATAAAAAAAAATCAATATTTACATAAATATTTATAAGATTTACATACAAGCTATGCCCAGCCAGTCACATGACAACCAAGCCACACCCACAAATTAGGTCATGCCCACAGAACCGGTTAGTGGTCCCTGGGATCTAAAATTATGAGTTGGTGGACCCTGAGGTCCAAAAGGTTGGTGACCCCTGTTCTAGGCCATCGCCCTGCTCAAGCAGGAGACTCTATACAATTCCAGACAAATGGCTGTCCAATCTCTTCTTAAAAACCTCCAGTGATGGAGCACCCACAACTTCTGCAGGCAAAGCTGTTCCACTGGTTAATTGTCCTCACCATTAGAAAATTTCTCCTTAGTTCCGGGTTGATTCTCTCCTTGATGAGTTTCCACCCATTGCTTCTTGTCTTGCCCTCAGGTGCTTTGGAGAATAGCTTGACTCCCTCTCTTTGGGGCAGCCACTTAGATATTGGAAGACAGCTATCCTGCCATTGCTAGTCCTTCTAGATAAGACATACCCAATTTCTGCAACCTTCATATATTTTGGCCTCCAGTCCCCTAATCATCTTGGTTGCTCTTCTCTGCACTCTTTCTAGAATTCTCAACATCTTTTTTATATCATGGAGACCAGAACTGGATCTATTACATTGTATATAGTAGGATATATTGCAGGATACAATAGGGTGTATTGCAGGATATTGCAAGTGTGGATTTACCAAGGCATTATAAAGTCATAGTAACACTTGATGTGATGATTTTTTTTTTTTGGTTTAGGTATAAGTAAAAACATAGTTATGAATACATGGATACATATAAGAAGAATAAAAGAAGCAATAGGACAGGGATGGTAGGCATATTGGTGCGCTTATGCACGCCCCCTACAGACCTCTTAGGAAAGGGGTGAGGTCAATAGTAGACAGTGTAAGGTTAAAGTTTTTGGGGTTTGGGGAAGAAAACCACAGAGTCAGGTAGAGTATTCCAGACATTGACCACTCTGTTGCTGAAGTCGTATTTCCTGCAATCAAGTTTGGTGCGGTTAACCTTGAGTTTGTATCTATTGTGTGCTCTTGTGTTGTTATGGTTGAAGCTGAAGTATTCATTGACAGGTAGGACATTGCAATGTATGATTTTATATGCTATACTTAGATCGGACAAAAGGCGGCATAGTTCTAGGTTTTCTAGGTCTAGAATTTCGAGTCTGGTGGCATAAGGTATTCTGCAACGAGTAGAGGAGTGAATAACTCTTCTTGTGAAATATTTCTGGACTTTCTCAACTGTGTTAATATCAGATGCGTAATGTGGGTTCCAGACTGATGAGCTGTATTTGAGTATTGGTCTAGCAATGTTTTGTATGCTCTAGTTAGTAGCATAATATTACCAGAGAAAAAGCTACGTAGGATTAGGTTAACAACTCTTAATGCCTTTTTGGCTATGTAGTTACAGTGGGCTCTAGCACTTAGATCATTAGAGATGAGTACTCCAAGGTCCTTGACAGAGTTTGGATCATCAACAAGGTCTTGACTATTCAGCCTGTATTTTATTTTCTGATTTTTTTGCCAATATGTAAGACAGAGCGTTTCTTTGTTGAGATTTGAAATTGCCATTTGTTTGACTATTCTGATACATAGTCAAGGTCTTTTTGAAGGGTAGCAGTATTGTCTGTGGTGTTGAATAGCTTTACATCATCAGCGAAGAGGACACAGTTGCTCTTAATATGATCACAGAGGTCATCTTGATTCTATCCCTCTGTTAATGTAGCCTAGGATTGTGCTGGCTTTTTAACAGAACAAAAGGACACAAGAGAGAGTCAATCTGTTTTCCAAAACACCTGAAGGCAGGACAAGAATTACAGTTGCAAAGATCACCAAGGATGGAGACTAACCAAGGAGAGAAGCAACCTAGAACTAAGGAGGAATTTCTTGACAGTGAGAACAGCTAACCAATGGAACAGCTTCAGAAGTTGTGGGTGTTCCATCACTGGAGGTTTTAAAGAAGAGATTGGCCAACCACTTGTATGAAATGGTATAGGATCTCCTGCTAGATCAAATGGTTGGACTAGAAGACCTCTAAGGTACCTTTCCAACCACTGATGAGATTCAGCCAGTTCGCACCACTTTGGGAGAACCGGTTGTTAACTTTCTGAGCAGTTCAGTGAACTGGTGTTGGAAGAAATCATTAGGGCAGAGAACCAGTTGTTAATTATTTGAATCTAACCACTATGTTATTCTGTTATTCCGGATGCTCATGTTTTCAGCATGGATTGATTAAGGATTAGATCAAAAAAGGGTGTGGAAAGTTAATTTCCTGCAACTATGGTGATGGAGGCTGACTTGAAGGTAAGAATTTTGGCCCAAATCCCCAGGATAGAAGCACCCAAGTGCAGTGAATCAACTCGGCTATACTGAACCTGGAGCAGGAAACTCCTAAAACTTAATTGACTGAGAGGGAAGGGGTAAAACAGCTTCCTTGCATTTAACCTTGCCTTCAGGAAAACTAGATAAGCATTGTAAGGTTGGGTTCACACATAGTGCTAAGCCCTAAAATCGGGGGGGGGGGGGGGGGGGGGGGGGCACTGTTACTGTGCAGACAAAATATGCCAGAGTTATCTTGGCTTAAATCAATGTTTCCCAACCTTGGCAACCTTAAGGTATGCGGACTTCAACTCCCAGAATGGGGATCAGGGGGGAAAAAGCATAGAATAACAGAGTTAGGAGGGACCTTGGTGGTCTTCTAGTCCACCCCGTGCTCAAGCAAAGCACTTGTAAAAAGACCTGAGCTAAAACAGATCAAATAGCCTCCTAGATTAACACCACTAGTTTGCACACTAGCCAAAAATAGACTGCAGATTTTTTTTGTTTTATCTGGCTGGTCTTCTTCAGCTCAAGATGTCTAAACATCTGCATGCAACTCTGTGTGTTGAATGAATGAACAAGAAGTAATGGATGGCAACTAATCAAGGAAGAGAACCGACCGAGAACTAAGGAATCATTTCCTAACAGGGAAAACAATAACCAGTGAAATGGTTTACCTTCAGAAATTGTGGATGCTCCAACACTGGAGGCTTTTAAGAAAAGATTGGACAACTTTCTGTCTTTAATGGTATAGGTTCTCCTGTTTGGGCAGGAGGTTGGACTAGAAGACCTGCAAGGCCTCTTCTGACTGTATTATTCTGTAATATTGAAAACCCAATTCTCCATACCAAAGTTTGAATAGCCACAACTTGAGATTCAAAATTGTGGAAGTAGGAACGGATTTCCAGAGGAAAAATTGCAGGCTGCCGGAATCAGAAGCACCACTCAGGTGACCTTGAGGACACAGGACAAACCTCCAAGTGGCCTCAACAACCTGCTAAAAGAATGCAAATGAGCAGCTGTCTCCAAGGAGTATAAATCCTTCCATTCCCCACCATTCAAGCAGAGCTGAAGAAACTTCTTGGATGAGAAGTGAAACATCTTCAAAGAAACAAAAAACAAGAAAGTCCAGTGTCAACTAAAAAAAATACTTCTTTGGTCTTTTTAGTTGACAGCAGAAAAGGAGTGCGGGAAAGCAGTGCATTCCTTCAATGCTTCAGATAATCCCCTTGGCAAGCCGAAGCTGTTGGTGCACAGACTATTATGGGGGAGCATGATTGATTGACATCCAGTTGCCTCCTGAAAAAAAAAAAAAAGCACCTTTGGGACAACCATGACCTGGAGGACTGAGAATCTCTACAGACTTATAGCCACCACTTCTTTGAGAAGTTGATAAGATTTAGCCTGAGATTGGAGACTGTAAGAGATCTATCGGAGATGGTCTGAGGTATTTAGAAGAATCCTGGAGGATAACAGGATTATGGCTTGGTTGTGAATACTAAACACTGGGTCCTAGACCCATTTTATAGGTTTTTTTTAAAAATTGTTTTTGAGGTGGTTCAAAGAAAAAAAAATGAGCCCCAATTAATCTGAAATTGGTGGACAGCAGTAAACCTCATAATTTGATCCCAAAATGGTGAAATGGCTCCATTTTCTATTTTTGGAGGGGAAAGCATATGATAGATGCTTTTCTCTTTCCTGCCTTTCAGGGGCTTCTAATGATGAAACGCTAGGCCTCTTGAAATCAATGTGGCCAGGGACATTCATATTACTCTGCTACTAAAATTATTCCTGCTATCAGTTGGCTGGAAAGCTTAGTATTTGACTACTGATTGATGGTTAAATTGGGATGGGCTTGCAAGCTAATCAGATGATGGATTAGTGTCTCTTCTTCTTCCTCTCTTCCTCCTCCTCCCTCTCTTACTTCAGCCTTGGGCCCCAGAGGTGTTTTTTTTTTTTTTTTTTTTTTTTTTTTTTTATTTTTTTTGCTACGTACTTATCTGCCTGTGACAAAAATTCTATTATATGAACCTTGTAATACTTAGCTCGTCTAACTGCTCTTGATTTATCACTAACGTCTGTTTGCGATCCTCAATTTCTTTTTCTATTATATTAGAAGTTAGGAGGGCGGTTGTATTTTGATGGAAGCCCCTAGGCAGGTGTGGGGGTGGATTTGCTTCGCCCTGTTACTCTCATTTGCTTCTTTCTTTCCAGGCCACCAAAGATTCTCTTTAGGGTTTTGGCATGATTTTAGACAAGAGCTTTACTTGTAGAATCCATGAATCTCTGGTGTTTTATTATTTTATTTGCCTTTCTGCTGGCTATCTGGCCAAGAAATTCTTTTTCGAACTAATACAATCAGGACTTTATATATAGGTATAATAATAAGCAGGAATAATTTTCAATCT